>OW964562.2:22833525-23098525 GCA_943138885.2 Tholera decimalis
ATACCTGTATGCAGGTAGCGTTCGCTCGGGGTCGACGAGACTTGTCTCTTGCGCACAATCGTGTTTGATAGACGCTGTGTAATTTTATCTCATCAGACGCTATTTGATGCCCGTATGGATTCATTTCCATGGCTAGTCATGTAGTCTCGCTAACATGCTGGTACGTCTGCACATTTGATGGTGCTCACTGGTTTACTGAGTACGTCGCATTGGGAGTCGTCTATCACTTTGTTCGATATCTTGTCTACGCAGTATATGCTGCGTTGTTTCGTCGCTTCCTCGCCCTGTAACAATTTTTACAAACTTATTTACCATCATCGTCACCCATTGGACACCTTAAGGAGGACATCGCTGTCGAGAGGTTTGCCAAATAAGCTCAAGTGGAATGACGATCTGATCATGTTTGCGGGACAAACATGGTCCGAAATTCCTCAAGACAGAGAAGTTTGGACGGAAAAAGGGGAGGCCATTATGATTAATTGTTTATTGTCATAAAAAAATTTGGTACATTAGTTGGACTCCCGAGCTGTGTTACAGGAGTCAGTGTTTTCTCCCATTTTTGTTACTTATTTACATCTTCATCATCACACAACAAAATAAAGTATTCGTAAAACCATAGTACCTATTCATTGGAGTATCTAGAGATATTTCCCAGGGGGGGCCTGGCCCCCAGTAGTAGAAGCGGTGATCGCTTATCAAAGTTGCGTCAACTCTTAACGTACGAAATGAAAATTTTCACATAAATTAATTTAACATGTATCGCATAACGGAACCTTGCATGAGTGAGTCCGACTCGCACTTGGCCAGATTTTTTAATTTTTTTAGCCTTGATTGTTAGTAAAAATCTCGGGTGGGCATCAGACCATTCTGGGGTGGGCACGGCCCACTCGGCTTCCCCCCTTCCCACGCCTATGATAGTATTATAAAAACGTGTGTGCATGGCGTGTGTGTGTGGGTGTATGCGTGTGGTGTGTGTGTGTATGTGCGTGTGGTGTGTGTGTATGTGCGTGTGGTGTGTGTGTGTGGGGCATGGTTCTAGAATAGTTGTATATAGGTAAGTGTGTATGTATAAGAATACAATAGGTGCTGATTATTGTAGAATTTGTATTAATATGTTTTCGGTTTGCTCCGTAGTGGGGAACAAAATAGGCTAAGAAAAATAAATAAAGTTGGATAGATATATAACGTAGTACCAACCGGCATGTGACAGGGCTTAGAGCAGGGGTTCCAGGCGCCAACCCACCAGTGCGTGCGCAGCGTGTGGGGGGGGCAGGCCGGCTGCTTGCACTGCTGCATCAGAGCTTCGTGTCGCGGCGGCTCGATGTGGTAGCATTGAGACAGTTCTACTGCGCCTATTGGAAAAACACAACATTTTGAAAGAGTCCAATCTATCTAAGTTTTTGATAGCGAACTAAATATCGATTCAAATTCTTTTTTTTAAGTTTTTTTTATAAAGAGTTCTACCAATGTGGGTAGAATTCACTTTACTAGCAATCTTGTTAAACCCCTCAACTAAGCTAAATATGCTTGTCTGGTGTGGGTTTACGACAATTTTATTCTTACTTTTTTTTATTTTGACACAAAAATCTTTAAAAATGTTTACTTCTGGTCAATGCCGCCGGTGGAATACGGTTAAATGATCAATGAAGACGACGCGCGGCGAGGCCGTCGCTTGGTGACTAGTGACCATGTTTTAGTATGAACAAAGAAGTAACAACAAGCTTAAAACTTGTTAAATTAATAGAATAAAAAAGCTTATACCTTGATGATTTTTTATGGTACGCTTTTGAAATTTTGTACAAAGATTCTTTACATAAAAATACTCGGGTTTCGCATAAACAAAAACTAATGTTGTATATTTTTGCCAAAAGTAAACTGAACTTAATTTCTAGATATTAGCGTAGTTTTTTCCAAAAACACGTTATACATCTATACTAATATTATAAAGCGGAAAAGTTTGTTTGTTTGAACGCGCTATTGTTAGAAAATTGGGTGGATTTGGATGGAAGTAGCTTGAGAAAGGTTAGAGACTGCTTTTTATCCGACTGCAAAAAAGGAGGGTTATGTTTTTATTGTGATATAGTCCACGGGAGTGAAGACCCGCGCGACTGCTAGTTTATAATAAAGCATCAACTTACGATTATGTTCATCGACGCATTCGTAGTTCCTTCGCATATAGCCGAGGCCGCAGGACACCGAACAAGCCGACCACTCGGACACGCGGTACTTGTAGCGACGCTTCATTCGCTGTCGGTCCACAGTATACTGATACGTCACGCCAGGATTCCGGTGACGGCCGCGGTAAATCATTTGCTAGAAAAAAGGAATATCATGGAATACCAACGCCAGGAAATAATGTGAACGTAGCATTCTGCAGTAAGTGTTTTTAGTCGAACCGAAGAAGTCAATTAATTCCGTCCACGATACAATTAGCTGCGGGCCTAGACAAAATCCATTTTCTGTAAGCGTTAACGCCAACGGAAAAATTAAATTGTATGGAGTTGACATTTGCTAACCACATGTCACGTGATTGTCACGTGTTAGTAAATGTCAACTCCATACAATTTAATTTTTCCGTTGGCGTTAACGCTTACAGAAAATGGATTTTGTCTAGAGTCTGGCTAACGAAAGCGTGACCTGGAGTTTTCTTAAAAGTTTAATATGGCAACATTATTAAGCTGTCAAAATCTGTGATTACAATTGTCAGTAATTTGTAAACACAATTAATATTCAAAAATAATCGCTTTAATATGGGTAAAACAATAAAAAGTAACGTGCGAAAGCTGCTACATACTATGATCAGTAAGTTTAAACAAAAACAAGAAGAGAAAGAAATTGTTTTTCAAGAAAAACAACAATGTTTACATGCGATCTCGGATTTTTTAGGTTAGTACGACTTTTAATGTTGATCCTTGGTGGCTGATTATTAGATATACCTATTTACGATATTATGATACTTTTTCTTATCTTTATAGATAATATTGGAGATATTCAAAGAATCTGCGACTTGTTGAAACGTTAAAAAATTTGGAGAATGTTACGGATTGTTGAGAATATCGAATAGTTCTCTTACCAAGATGTTGTAAGTGTGGGATCCTTTATTCAAATAAATTACTTCATTCTGTAGTTTCACTGCGTTTTATTTCATTCCCAAAACCCTTTACAAAATTATAAATTACATTCTATACATGTTTGATAAAATTGGTAAACTGCTCTAAAAAAACTAAATCATTTATGATCGACCATATACAACCACTCCGACTACGACTATATCTTCAACTCACAATATTTTCTACTTGACTTTTCTTTTTCATCTATCTTGTCACATTTAAAAACATTCCTAACAACATTTTGGTTTTAAATGCCATAGACTTAAAAACCTGCCAGTGAACCATAGACATAAAATTCCATAAAACCAATATTACAACATCCCCTCTGAATTTTATGTTTATTGCAATTAGAATAACATCTCCTAAATAACTCCTATCAACTCATTTTTTAAAAACCCAACTCAATTAAACCACTACTTCACGTTGCCAGCTATGCAAAGGAGCCCCAATAACACAAACCCTATAAAATTCTACATCAACATCCCCTCTGAATTTTTTTACTCTAACCTTCACTAAACCATCACTAAACACACTTCACTTATAAAACTCCTAACTTATCTACTTCGACTCTATATAAAATTATTATAAAACTCCTGACTTATCTACTTCGACTCTATATAAAATTATTCAACGCTATCTTCAACACCAACTCCTCGAACTTCAACATCTTCACCACTAACTTCAACTTCAACGTCTTCAATCCTGCGATCAGAAACCTCAGCATCTTCATCACTAACTTCCGCATTTTCTTCACTGCGAAAATCATCACCAACAACTCCTTTGCATCGCTTTCAAATTTCAACCACTATATCATCTCTGACTTCCCCTCTGAAAATATTATTTTCTTTTGTTTCCAAGCGACATATTGTCTTTCTTAACAACTTTGAATCTTCAAATCATTTTCAACAAATTTTATCTTGTAATCCAAAGAATTTTTGGACTATTCTTTCCCACGATCTTCTTACAACATCTGGTTAAATTTGCCCGGGGGCAGCCCATAACCTGTTAAAAACCATCTTGGAAGCGTCCTGGGCCATAACCTGTTGAGGATATCGAATTGTTCTCTTACCAAGATGTTGTAAGTGTGGGATCCTTTATTCCAATAAATTACTTCATTCTGTAGTTTCACTGCGTTTTATTTCATTCCCAAAACCCTTTACAAAATTCTAAATTACATTCTATACATGTTTGATAAAATTGGTAAACTGCTCTAAAAAACTAAATCATTTATGATTGACCATATACAACAACTCCGACTACGACTATATCTTCAACTCACAATATTTTCTACTTGACTTTTCTTTTTCATCTATCTTGTCACATTTAAAAACATTCCTAACAACATTTTGGTTTTAAATGCCATAGACTTAAAAACCTGCCAGTGAACCATAGACATAAAATTCCATAAAACCAATATTACAACACGGATAAGCATGTTTTGTTGATGAGTTGTGTTATTTGACATTATCAAATTGTTTGGGTACCTTAATTTTTTAATATGCATTTTATACTTCGTTTTGCAGAAGTTGGTGTCACAACACTAAAAAAAGGAAGGATCTGTGAATGAATGGATGTGGAGCACTCCAGGAAAAAAAAAACGCCCACACAAAAGCCCCAATAAAATCAATGAATTTTATATTGTGAGAAAGGAGGTCCCAACATTGCGAACATTGCTAGAAAAATTACATTCTAGGATTGGCTTTAGTAGATGTAGAGAAACTCTGCGTGAAATATTAATTGCTAATGTGGGTATGAGTTCAAGAAAAATAAAAATGAACGAACGGTTCTTGTCGAACGTTTTGATATTGCTGCTTGGAGGCATCTTTACCAAGAAATTGTTGCTAAACGAATGGAAGGAAAACGAATCATCTATTTAGATGAAACATAGGTATACAAAAATTATAAGCCTAAAATGTCATGGCAAGATCTAACAAAACGAGTGGTGCCCCTAAAACAAAATAAAACACTGATAAAAACCTCATTTGGCTGAATAGCTGCAGAAGATTGAAAGAAAAATGACAAATCATGTAATAAATGTGGAAAATAAAATAATACAAACAAGGAGATCACATAACAGAAAAAGTATTGGCAAAATCATAATAAATGTAGGTGATGACGACTCCACTGATACAGAAGAATCCTTAGAGGTTGAATTTTTGGACTCGGATTTTGAGTACGATGATTAAATAATTATCATACTAAAAACGCCTCTAGTTGATTTAAAAAATTGTTGAAGAAATTTAATAAACTACTTACATGTTAAGTAGGTTAATATTACGTATATACTAATAAATAAATCTACACAATCGTTTTTTTAATCAATCCATGACAGTCAAGGCTCCGAGACACCAAACGGAGTCTTTAAAAACATTATGTGGTATTATCCCTAAATTAGAAATTAGTTCGTAAACAACTATTATATAAATTGATTGTCGTAAATACATAAAATTTCCAAGTATCAAAACATTTTTCTCCTACTATAGTCAGTAATACCACATAAAGATTTTTTGAATTTGCCGCGCTTTCTCAGGTCACGCTTTCGTTAGCCAGACTCTAGGCCCGCTGGTAGGTAACCGTTCTACTTGGTCAGCGAGGACCTCGCTGACAGAAAGTACTGTAGTGTATTACATTCTCTTTGTATTCTTTGTCTTGTCACTGTATTCTTTTTGATATTATTTCCCTTATTTTTAAATTTAGATCTTCTTTAAAACGATTTACTTTTTATCGATTTAGGAAACTATCTTTCAAACGATTGACTTTGAGGAAAAATCGTATTAAGAACCTCAATGTCATTTAGAAAGAAGACTTATCTATACTCACCCGGCACGAATATATTTGAAAAATAAAATTTATTCAGTATTGGGTGGCCCCCCTTTTTTTAAATGTTTAATTGTTCGTCCGAAAGTATTAGGACTACAAAGTTGAAACTTGGTAGATATATTATTTGAGCCAGTTTACGATTTTTAAACAAAAATAAATACAATTAAAAGTTAAGGAACGAGATTTGTAAAACCATTACTTCACAAAGTCAATCGTTTGAAAGATATAGACTTCCAAACTGGTAAAATGTGTGCTCCTCTTGTAACTTTTAAATTTCTTATTTTAAAAGTTATGAGTAAAAACTTGCAACGAAAATTAGTTTGAACGAGAGGTACTATAATATAATAATAATAATATTCCACAACTTTTCACACAACGCCATCTAGTCCCAAGCTAAGCAGAGCTTGTGGTATGGGTACTAGACAACTGATAAACATACATATATATTTCTAAATACATACCTACATATTATAGATAAATTACACCCAGACAAAGAACAAATGACCGTGCTCATCACACAAACATTTGTCCTAGGTGGGAATCGAACCCACGACCTTGCGCATAGCAGTCAGGGCCACTGACCACTATACCAACGGGCCTGTCGGCCCTACTGCCAGCTCAGTTTATGTGATTTAGAACATTTTCAAAAACCGCATATACAACTTGGTCATATAAATACGTGGACGTTGACGGTTGACGAACGAACTTCATAATTTATAAAAAAGCAAAGTTATTTTTCGCTAATTTATGCTTGAATACGGAGCCTTTCATGTGTGAGACCGACTTGCAGTTGGCCAGTTTTTAAATTTTTCAACCATGTTTTTTAGCAAAAATTCTGGGGTGGACACGGTCCACCCGGCCCGCCTGCTTCCTGCGCTCATAATCTCAGCATCTATTGTGACGTGTGAATGCTAGCCATATTCCCTACAAATCACTAAGCATTCTGTCTAGCTCATAAAACCTATTGTAGATAAATTATTCTTACATAAACTTTGATGTCTTCTTTGAGCGGTCCCACAATCCTTACTTTCTCCCAATCACGATCTCGTTCGTAAATGGCTGGAGTTCCCGCCACAAAGTATTCCGTCAAAGTAGCATTTCTGTAATAAAACGTAGTCATTATAGATACGGAAAGTGAGGTACTACATAGAATAATAATTACCTACGTCAAAATAATTGCCTTGCTGGACTTACCGTGTTCCATTTAGGTAAATTCTATTCGATTTGGCACTCTTAATAGTGATGTAATTGCCTGGATTCACTTTCTCTTCTATTTTCACATTCCTTGACCCAGCGGGTATGACTGCAACCTGGTGATGTAGATTTGATTAGGGTTCGTATGACAACTTTATGGTTATGGACTATCTAATTGAATAACTTGTTTTAATATAGGATAAGCTGCGGCAAGTGCTTAGATCTACAGTTAGTAATGTGAAAGGGGTGCTTAAGCAGCTACCTATAAAAGAGAGTGAATCGCCGCTATTCTGTCCTGCTATCTCCGGGTGATCTCCACCAAACGATTAGAATTTCGCCAGCTTAGTTCCCCGACTCGCGATGTTTGGCTGAGATGAGACACGTTCAAAGAGATTTTATGGAATGTAGCGGATGGACATTAATATCGCTGTGATGCACTCCCTTGTGGAGATGGCTTCTAAGAATAGTGTATAGTGGACATTCTTAAATTAGCAATTCTCCTGGCACTGTGATGAGTAGGTATTTAATAAAAAGATTGGATGACTTTGTTTTTATAATGGTATAAGTAGGTATGAACATCATTCTTCATAGGATGAACTCACCTCGCTGAAGCCGGATTGCTTAGTGGTGCCTTTGCTGTAGATGCCCTGCACCGTCTTGCAAGCCGATCCATTGCCGCCACAGACACCACACTTGTCTTCCTCGATATCTGAACCCACTATCCAGTCGCATCCAACTTTGTAGCAGACACCTGAAAAAATTCTTTTTTAGAAGCTGATCTTACCGAAACGGATACAAGCTTAAATAATATAGCCTATTTCTATTCTTTTAGGGGGTTTATCAGAGCTATTTGTTTGTACTCAGAAATTACTATTTTATTTTCGGAACTGTTGGATTAACTTCGGTTTTGTAACGTAAACGTTGAACACGTTTGAGCGATTAAGAAATTTTATCGGTTCAGTGCCCTAATTGCTGTTTTGTGACACTTTTATATGGCACTCAAAGTAACCACTTGCCTGATTGGCGATTAAGAACATTAATAGTCGGAGGGATGACCGAAATCACGAAATGCAGTAGGGCGGTTCATAGAGATGTCTAAATTTTTGTTACGAATATCGACAAAAGTAACAACACAGGTTAAAGACGGCATTAATTGTGTTGTTTCATTTGGCGATGTTCGTAGCAATGCACTGTAACAATGAAGTGTACTTTTCTACATCTTACAAAATACGATTTTCAATCGATATCGAAAGCGTCACCTTTTGTTTATCTTCTTTTTCAATCGGCCGAAACAGAAACTGCAGTCAAAACGGAAAAGCTGCCAAAAAATCTAAGTTTTGGCCGAAACTGAAACTCCAATGGTAACTGTTTTTTGGCTAAAATAGGGTAGTTTCCTGTGTTACAAAATAATTATTTTATTTAGTCCATTAGGTAGATTTTCAAAAAATATTAGTCACGTATTTTTTGCTTTTTCAAGTCAAGAAAAATTCACAAAGGTCGAAAGCTTCAAAGTACAGGAGTGGGGGCTGCTGACGTCACACCTTGCTAAGAATTATACCGAGGTGTGACGTATTATACCGAAATTTCAACTCACTGTATCGTCTTAATTTTTCAATTCCGTGAAAAAATAAAAAATACGTGTCCAATGTTTTTTCTAGTCAGTCTAGGATGTTGTCAAACGTAAACAAATTTTTCAGGTTTGGTGGAGTTTTGGGCGCAGTTCAGCATAAAATAACTCCACTGTCCTCTATGTTTGTCAGTAATTATTTTGAAACTAGATGGGCCGTAACACAAGGAAATCAGTGCTGTTAAACTGCAATAATAGTGATATCTTACCAGCGATACACATGTCCCTCGCCCCCACGCTCTGTCTACAGGGAGTGCCGTCTGCGACGAACCCGCCCAACATTTCCACATCGCTGCCGTCGCGCGCCACGCATTGTAGCTCACAAGGTTTGTCTGCAACAACGCATATGCGTTTAATACTTACATTCAAGTTTGGAATTGATGTCTAATAAGGACTTAAGGACTTGTCTTTAAGGAGACTTGAAACCATTCACTGCTTTAACCTCTTTCAGGAAAGCCGTAAACTGTCGAAATGGGTAAAGTCACAACAATATTTCGGTAATACTCCATGTAACATAAAACTGGAAATAATTCAGAAAAAATGTACCTACCTATAGGTTGGTATTAGTAAATATCAAAATGATATAACATTTAAAACATAATAGAATGCTAATTGAGGTTCTTTGAAAAAGAAACAACTTCCGCTTGTCATCACTGACCATTATGTCTTCCCACTTCTAACTACTTATGTACAGAATGTCCTAAGCTTACCTTGATCAAAGTAGGGTATCCACTCCGATATGGTTTCATTGCCGTACGTCATATTGTTATGTTTGGAGCACTGCACTTCCCTGAATGATGGCTCGTTGATAGGGCACGGATCGGTATTGCAGATCTTGTATCTGGGAAATGTTAAATACTTTTAGCAAAGCTGGTGATAATGGCATCAACAACCTATCTACAGTACCTACTTCTAGAGTTTAAGGATATGTGTAAGTTAGTCAAGTGTTTGAATACGGTGCAGCAATTAGGGGTCGACCATCGGCTAATTAGCAGATTATTTAAATCAAATGCTGCGCTCGAAGTAGGTATGAAATCTTTTTATATATTTAACAATTAATGTGCACTGCTGAGCAAAGTTGTGTCCCATTGCTGCAAAGGCAAGCAAAGGCCTCCCCTTTTTCCTTCCAAACCTCTCTATCTTGGGCAATTTCGGACCATGTTTGCCCCGCGAACATGCTCAGGCCTTTGCTCAGCAGAGGGACACAACTTTGGCTAACAAAAAAAAATGTACACATAAAACACAGAAAAAGAAGTTAAAGAAGGTACAAACGTGATGCTTATTCCGCAAGAACGTTATAGTTTGTTCTACTGCTTAAACACCAATTCAATCACTCGACTAAGTAACCGGATAAATCAGTCCGACTTAAAAGATCTGACTTACTGACCATAAACAAGATTTTCTGTAGAAAAATATCTGGGACAAACTGTCTGTGTGCTTTATGAAAAGTAGGTAATTGTTTTTACTTACTCGTAACCAACTAAGTACCTAAATTCAGAACATGCAGACTCCGCTTAGCAACACAAAGGCTCAGAAATGAAGTCGTTTAAAAACGGTGAAACCGAAATCTCAATGAATATTTGAATGTTTACCGGCTTCTGTCACCGATACAGTAGTTGCCATTGTTGTTAGGTTCTGGGTTGTTGCACTCGCGCGACTGCGTGGACACGCCGGCGCCGCACGTTCGAGAACATTCGCTCCACTCTGACCATGGGCCCCATTCGCCGTTTCGAGGCTTTGGGGATGGCGTTTTAGGGACGCAGGTCTGGTTTTGACACCACTGTGAAAGAAAAAACAACATTCATTATGTGATAGCCTATCACCTAACCAAGTTCGTCTTCCCTATCACTGATACGGAAGCAGACGAACTTCTTTGAGCCTTGACGCAAAATCTCTCTTAGAAGCGTATTAGATTACCTTTTTTTTCGTGTGGTAAAATCATCGAATAAAGAAGTGTCAGGTTTCTACTGACTAAAAACCTACCCTGTTCCTTCAGCTGCCCTTGCGTTCCGGGGCCGCGGTATCTCGTTAGAACATTCCCGCTGCTGGGGAGCAGGGCGAATAGTTGCCTACTCCTTTGAGTTTTGAAACTGATATCCACCACGACCATTTAGTCTCAGCTAGAGAAACCTTCTTCCAATAATGAACTACTTAGATGAGATGTTCCGACTAAACCATCATACGGTCCCACATATCAATTCCAGTGTAAAATCCCATGAAGAAAGAGCAAAACCACATGTTAGAAGGCCGTCAATACAAAAAGCTCAATGAGTTTCCTGCGTGTCTCACCATATCGGGCCCACAAGTGGTCCCGGGCGCGGCGGGCCGTAGCATAGACTTGCACACGTTGTTGACTTGGCACCACAGATGTAAACACAACTCGGTCGGCTTGGTGCACACCACCGCTTCCGCGCCAAACTGTAAGTGGCATTGGTATGCAGCATCGAATGTCACACCTGAAAAAAAAATAGAGTATAAGTTCCACGTTTTCCTTCAATTTTAAACATATCTATCATTGGATTGTGAAACTTACCAGCGGGAACTTCAGGGTAGACATACAGCGGCTCTTGAGATGGTCGATCGCTTAGGCATTCGCCCAATCCCGCACTAAAAATAGGAAATCAAAATTAGGTAGGCATTTAACATATTATTATAAAAGAAACTAACCATACCTAGGTAATAGAAAACGTTTAGTAGAAACAAGTCATACGCAAACAAACGTACTGTTTTATTAAATGTAAAGATGCATAAAGTCGTTCAAAGTTATTCAGCGTTAAATTCATTATAGCTGGATTAGGAAATAGTCGACCATAAAATTGTAGCACAATGCGTTTTCTACGTAGTCAAGCGAATAACTGCTGAAGCAGAACAGCAGGCCGCGCCTACTGGAACCATTTCAGCACATTTCGCACAATTACGAGCGCGTTTACACACTTCACCACGATTTGTGCGTTCGAAACTGCGAATAGCGAACACGCCTCTATAAACGCGCGGTTTCACAACCACTCAGTCCTAGGCCAGACGCGTAATAAACATGTCACATTTAGATCCATCAATTTTTAACAGCCTCCGTTTATATTTATTTCTATTCATCACGGAATACTTTATTTAAGTCATTTGGAAGCGCCATAATTTAATGTTTTATGGTGATTAGTTTGCCTGATTCTGACAAATATGTAAGTTGGGCGCGTGTGTGAATGGCTGTAAAATATAGATTCCGTTGCGACATTAATTAATTAATCTTTCGAGATCGTATATAACGACATCCGGTATTAGGTTTCAATTCAAAATCTTTATATATTTTTGCGTAGGATTTCTGCTTTCAATTTTATTGGCACTATAAACCACTTTACGTATTTTGTTAGTAATGACAGTATTATGTAAAGATTCGTTCAAGAGTTACTTTCATGTCCAATTGATGTCGGAATTAAATGAAGCTGTTGCATTAACGGAGTGGTCACAATAACTATAAAATTATCAATGGAACCGCTACGGAAAGGGCATGACCATTCAGTAAATTAGGTAGGTAAAGCGTACAATATACTGTCCATGCGCATGTATTTATGATCAGCCGATATTTAAATGTTACTGAGTAAAATAAAATAAACAAAAAACTTAAAAGCTTTCCGTAATTTACGCTGAAGACGGTATTGAATGAGTCAACGATTTTAAGGATAAACGAAGGATTATAATGTTACTTTACGTACAATAAATAAAACTTAAATATGATCGATAGTTTATGAGCATGATTTCATGACAATTATCTAGCCGTTGCTTCGATTCGTAAAGAAAGGATATCGATTAACCGACTCTTGGGAAATGTACGGTCTTGAGTGAAAATTCCACTTACTCCAAAAAGTTGGTGACGTCACGTTTGCTGCATCTGGACCAGGCCACTTGAACTGTATCAGATTCGAAAATTGGCGTCATGATGTGCAGTGTGGAACCTTCTCGGCGATGGCAGCCTATCTTCTCAGTGTCGTGGTAGAGCCCAAAGCTGAGAATAAAAGAAGAATGTAGGTACCCTTCGTTATTTAAATACGTTTTCTACCTACTTATTTAATTAATTTAAATATATTTATTTATTTAATCTATACTAATATTATAAAGCGGAAAAGTTTGTTTCTTTGTTTGTTTGCTTGAACGCGCTAATCTTCGAAAGTACTGGGTGGATTTGGATGCAATTTGGTATGGAAGTAGCTTGAAGCTTGAGGAAGGCTACTTATAGGCTACTTTTCACGCGACTGCAAAGAAGGAGAGTTATGTTTTTACCGTGATAGAATCCACGGGAGCGAAGCCCCGCGTGAGTACTAGTTCATAATACAACAGGCAAGTATTTACTTGTTATCATCCATACAAAATGTCTCAAAATAGGGGAGTAAAAATTTTCTGTAACAGTTTTCAGAATGCTGTTATTACTGACCCGCAACCTGGTCACGATAGAGGCCCCTTTTTTGCGTAAGACGGTCTAAAATCCATCAGTATGGTACTGCGCAAATATCTGAGACGCACTATAGTAGCGGGGCAGTCCTAACAGCATTCTAAAAATATAATTGTACTGGACACGTAGGGCATCTAGAGATTTTTTGGTGTAGCTGACACACATATCACACAATTAACTATTTACCATTTTTTAAGGATTTTAATGTATGGGCTTCTTTCTCAAGCTAAATTCAACTAGCTGCATTATAAAACAAATTTTTTAATGTTTATCAAAGGAATCTAACAAAAAACCAAAGACACCGTCTACCCAAATAAAAGTTTTTTTTTAAAGGCTATTTGCTTAAACGGTATTGCTAGACTACTGCTGAAATACTACCAGATTTTTCAAGAGAAAATGCCCTTGAAGAATCTGTCGAGTTTTATAATGAAGGCGTGATATCGTACGGTACAAAGATAAATCTATCCTACAGTGTGCTCATTACAAGACTTCAAGAAGTGGCCACTTAGATTGTAGGAGCGGGGTATCTCATGTAGTTTTGCATACTCCGTTAGTTTTAAAAGTGTGAGCGGTATCTACTGTCCATTTGCATCCCACTAGGAAGTGCTTTTATAAATGGATACTTTCAACAGCAGTATTCACAATTTCAAAGACCATATCGGTTATATACTGTAATATAATATAAGTATTATTTTATGTCGGTACCTAAAAGTAAGTAGGTTTGATATATAAATATATTTGTCGTAATAGGTACCTCAAAATACGCTCAGCATAGGACTAGTGGTTTATTGATATTTTGACATTGAGACATCAAATATCAAAGGTTTAATTAAAACAAAATATTAAGTTTTTAAAATATTTTCACTGAAGCTGTCAATAATTGGCAATTGCATAATTATGTAAATAATGCAGAACCTTATGAAATTAATAAATCGAATCATTGCATCATACAAATAGGCTCTATTGAAATGTAAAGAGTCATTGATATTTTTACATTTTAATAGGTATTATCGTTACGGCCCAGATGGATCATCTATGCATTATCATGAGGCGGTATTAATGCACCGATAATGACTTTTATCGCCAGTGTAGCAACATATTAATCTTAATAGCTCTATTAGCATCACCTGTAATCGTTATCTTATTGCATGAACGGTGGCGCTCCTGTAAAGGCACGGGCACAACAGCTGATCGTAAAGTCATTATGTGAAACTGATGTAGGTCTTGCCTTATATCTGTGCATACTACACATATGAACCATTCGACTAACTTCGCGATAAAATGTTCTATGACGTTCTGTCACATCGCAACGGGAATATTAACAAAATCTGTTTAATGCCTGGTAGGAACCCCTCTCGCTATCATTTTGCTAGGCAATAATCATTGAAAGCACTCAAGTTTACCTTAAGAATCTGTACTAATATTATAAATGCGAATGTGTGTAGTTATGTATGTATGTTCCGTTTTCACGCTAAAATGGCTGAAATGTAACGTAGGATACTTTATATCCCGGTATTTCCACGGTATCGGGATTTACACGGGAAATCCCTCCTACGAGAACGAAGTCGCGGGCAGAAGCTAGTTTTATATAAAAACATATCGTCGTTGAAAGCCCTTTTTCCTACGTAGTAGCAGAATTAGTTCATTTAAATATATCTTTTACATTAAAAGCTTGTAAAATTCTGGAAGGCTTTATCAGGGAACGCATCTGCAGCGGAGTGGATAAAACATCTTGTACGTATTAGGATTAGGAACACTACTGTTCAAAAGTATTTGGCAATTGATAAACTTATTTTATATAAGTTTGAATCCATGAAATTATTTCTTTGTATGTAATTATAATAACCAATTTTTTGTATTTTCTTAAAAATAATACAAATGTAAAATAGTGAAAATGTTTAGTTTTTGCTCGACTGTGAGGGAAGGTGAGCAGAATGCCAAATAATTTAGATCCGTAGTGTAATGATACTTCAGCGCCATTTATCGTCAGGTCTCTACTTATGTTTGACTTTTATCGTCTATGTAACTGATGCTTATAACAAAATAATGTCAGTAGATATACTTTCAAACCGAGGTTGCAGGAATATTTTAACGATACACTGTGGCCCCGGAACTTAAGGGCAGCTGAAGGAACAGGGTGGGTTTTTAGTCAGTAGAAGTCTGACACTTCCTTCCGTTCCATCCAGAGCGGGAGATGTCATTCTATGATTTTCCCACCCGGAAAAAAGGTATAGGTAGGTACTTCCAAAGTGATCTTGCTATATTATATTTCGTCACACCGATAATTATTTTTATGTACAAACTTGTCCAAAAAACGATTTGATTTTCTTGAAAATCAAATCGTTTTTTGTACAAGTTTATTTAATGAAGCATGCGTGTTCTGTCTCGGAAAAACGGAAATAGTTATTTAAATTTTATTGTAATTGATGTCAACAAGTTCATGAAAGTTCTCAGGTTATCTCACCGCATAAATAATGTTGTATAATTATTATGACGTAACACTTCTCGTTAATGACGAGTAGACGTGCAATAATAAATAAATTATCTTTATTAATAATCTGTTAGGTCTAGATCTCGTATATTCTTGGAAACTTGACTATATGTATAAACAATGTTCGGTATGTTTTCAATGTTATTTATGAATAACTTTATTGCCTTTTCTGATAATTAAGTGCTGTTACAAAGGTACTATTGTAAATGGCAATTAATGGTTTTCCCTAATTTTAAATTAAATCATTTACGGGTTAACATTTCAAAGATGACATTTTCACTCGAGGAAGTGATGAGCCCATCTATTTTTGCCCCAGACGCGGTTCGGCCAGACATGTACAACAGTGGGTCAGTCAGTCAGTCGTCGTAATATTTGGCACTGGATCCCATCACTATTATGTATGTTGTGTTGTCGTGCCGCCACCTGCGAGCCTGTGACGATACACAGGGCGTTATACGGTTAGTTTATGCCGAATGTATGTATATGAAAAATTATTGGCGCACGTCCAGAAATGAATCAATGGCCGGCGCTTGGAAACCGTCAAGAACTAGATTATCATTTCATCGCTTGTAAATGCAAGTGCTAAATCCTGATAACGGAACATTCGGCTCAAAATATATGATATTCAAATTAAATAAAACGAAACGGATCTATCGTGTCCAAAAAT
This sequence comes from Tholera decimalis, assembly GCA_943138885.2. Classification (NCBI taxonomy): domain Eukaryota; kingdom Metazoa; phylum Arthropoda; class Insecta; order Lepidoptera; family Noctuidae; genus Tholera; species Tholera decimalis. The sequence continues at coordinate 22,849,876 of OW964562.2, forward strand.
ATCAATTTAATTGCTTATATCAGCCAGACGAATCGAAACTCCGGAAGTGTCGGCACGCGAGGTTACAAACTTGCTAATTCGGTATTTTGGTAAGAGGAAAACTATAGTCGCAATTAATTTTATCAAGATGATCCGCGACGGGTTTAATTTATAGAAATGTTGCGGCTAATGTTTATCTTACTTTATAATTGTTAAAGTAAAACGACATTGCGTTCGGCAAGAAAATACGAGCGCATCCATCGTGTTAGCTGCAACGACATGATCAAGAATGCCAAGACTCACGCCTCGCGACCCGTATGCACGTCTGTCGCCAGCAAATTATTTAATTTATCGTTAAACCAATTATTCTTTATTCAAGATAACGCCATGAAAAAATAAAGAACTTGTGTGGGCCGATAGTGCGGCGTCAATGCACCGGGTGCATTGTACGCGGCGAATGATGCATTCATGTCTACAAGAAGGTCAATGGCTGACTCGCGCTGTTTGCATATTACATAACCTGTGTTTGTATTATGATTGTGGGCGTTGTCTAATGCCAGTGACAACGCCTTGTTTGTACTAAATACTACAAACAAACCAACCGACTCGGAATCCTCAGCTGCGATGCAACTGTTTCATAATTTTCTATCTTGAAAGCAACGTCCTTGCGGTAATCTCGGCTCAGAAACATGACTCAGTACCGATAACCGAAGCACTCGGCAACCGTTGCCAAAAGAAACTAGCACTTATTTCCAAAATAATACTAATAATATTACGCATACTTGTTCTAAAATAAATTCATAATATACCTACTTTAGAACGTGTGGTCGCCTGGGCATTAAATGATCGAATTAAGAGATTGTTTATTTAAGAAAAAGTCGATCGTTTGATTATTTTGATTATTGTTTTGATGTTGTTGTGTTATGTAAATAAGATTTGTGGTTTAGCTAAAAAGCTATATAAATTATATTAACTTATATAAAGTTTAGTAGACAAGGAAATGTGTACGTACATTTCGATATATCGTCTACGGTTTAGACTTTAGACGACTGTAGCCAACTTTCATCAAAATCAAAACTAGCGAAATGTAGCGTGATAGTGCGGAACACGTACGGAATATAAATTGAGGAAATAGGCTGACTTTACCCACCTCACATAAACTTTGATCAGCTGGCTGCTGAAGCGATCACGAGCCAGTTAATCATAAAAGCCATGTTTGTGTAACCTATTTATCTAGGACCAATATGAGCTGCTGCACTGCAAACCAACGACAACGTTTGCTGTGTACAAATATTTTTTAATTTTTTTTAATCCACACATTGTCCACACTTGCATATACGAGTAACGAGTGATAAAATTGGTTTGAGCTTGAGCGATGTATCGAGACATCACAACAAACTTTCTGTGCGACGTAAACCTATGAAAGATACGAGGATTTATTGAGCCTATTAGCATTTTATGGTGCCTGGGTACTGTGCACCGATTCAATAGGGACTACATACTACAAATATGATAATGCTTAGCTGTTAACATAAATCTTACTTATGGTTTAAATCATTTTTCATATCTAATCCGACATTAAATTCTTTATGGCATATAAAACGGTCAGTAGGTCTATGGCGAATTTATAGAGGGCTGAAGACATCTATTTCGGGTGGCTACCCAAACACAGTGGGTACTGCTCTAGCCGCACATTACGTGTTATGTAAGCCGGGTGTTTACATTTCGATTAATATTTCTAGTTCAATAGCACGATGGTGAGTCATCTAATCGAAAAGATTTTCAGGAAATTAATCACATTGTAATCTATAAATAAGTTGTAATTGTATTTCAAGGGCAAAATCAATGTTTTGTTCAATGTTACGACGAAAAACTGGCTTCTAGAGGACCTTATTCATTGAGTTTATTTATTGCCTATACGTGACGTTATCCTATCATTCAAACAGGATAAGTACTGTAGAATGTGCTAGAGATTTAAATAAACTCTGAAAAATGCGTTATGTTGTAAATAGAACAAAATTAATCCAGAAAAATTTGCGCAATAAAATTCGATTAATTAAAAGCTACCTTCCTGTCAAATAATAGCTAGGTAGTTAGTGTATAATACTGGCCGCTTGCCTAAGAATTGCGATTCCGAGAAATATGCAGAAAAAATATGTAATATGCATTCGCAAATTAGCGTAGATTTATTGAGTCGTTTAATGAAAAATATGAGTGCGTACAAGTACTTGTGAACTGTCGTTTTCACTTTATCATTTCGTTGTAATTATTTTTAAAAGATTTGTGTATTGATGTTATTACCTGCTAGGTTAGTTCCAAGCAATTCGCTAAGATCAGAATGATGGACAGGTTTTTATCATGGATTTTTTAATTTTTTGTGCTATGTATTTGTCTGTATTTATTTATTGAGTGAAGTCTTAGTTCCTAATTTAGGTTACAGAGTTTTCAGTTGCGTAAAACTGGTTAGATAAATAATTGTTAAGTAATTAAGCCGCAATTGCGTTGGACCTTTATCTACGTCTAATTGTAGAGTCGTTAGGATGTTATATATAATTAGGTTTGTCTGTAAATCGTAATTAAATAAGAATGCTCGCTCACTTTATTCATTTAGCGGAATGAATGTGGTTGCATCGGCGTACTGGTTAATTGCTTGGATGACGACTATAAACAAACACGTCATGTGTAACGAGATTTATTGAGTTAACGCGATTGAAAAATGCCCACACTAGGATTTTTCTAAATCGTAGGTGTGATTACAAACATTTAAACTTTCATTCACCAATAGCCAAACCCGGAACATCTTTGCAGGGCGTACAAATACTTGTTAGGTGCAGGAATTGAAACAGCGACACGCAGCACCGCAGCCGATCGCTCAGCTATTGCGCAAACGGTGTCATCAATATAAAGAGTCGAAGAGAGCAAGTTCAGTGCTCGTATTAGTTAATGGTTATGAATCCTAATAGGTGTCTTAAGTCTACTAGCAGAAACCCCACATGAAAATGTGACTCTTTTCAGACGGTTGAACTTGAACCTATTTTGTTTTTCACAAACACGTTTGGTTTTAACGCAATACTTCTTGTTTTTTGAGAGGAACACAATACGACTCCGTTTCTCTACATTTCCTTAGTTTCTACCCTAGTTTATCCACCATTATTCACATAGGATATCCAAATCTTATTTGAGAATTTGTTGAATTTGAATATTGTAGTTGAGTATAAAATTTTAGTTACCAAGTAAACTAAGCGTCTGTTTGCTCCTTAATTGCATATCTTAGCGTTCCATTTATGCCTTCTTTGCATGTCTTCTGCACTCACACACAAATCTGGGGGCACGGCAGTGCCCCCGCCAAGTCGAGCGCAAAGCAAACACTGCCGTACCATCCTTTTCTGGAACCATTTCGGCGTATTTCCAGGCCCCTATTTAGAGACCTCTGGATAGATTTAGAACGCTGAAATTATCGTTAACTAGTAAGCTACCAGCACACACTTAAACCACAAAATTGCATGTTTGTAGCTTGTTTATTTCGTAAGTTATGCAAAAGCAAAGTTGTAATATTTCGACATGTATAGTAAGATAGTAAGATTTTATGTGACTTGGCCGTTGACTTCAATGTATTAACTAGTAAAAGTGCATAGAGTATGTTCAACGGCCGGTTACATAAAATCTAATTATATTAATAAAGAAATCGCAGTAAAGATCCTTAGACTTGGCTTCGCTTTGCTTAGAGATTTCATTACTTTTTATAGAGAAACAAGCAGCTTAGGCGAGACTTGGCTAATTTTTTACAGGATGTTTTTGGTGGGATCTACTTTTACATTTTCTAAACAATAACGGGCTTATTTATAAAAGTAAAACCATTTTTTTGGTGTAAATTCTAATTCTAAATTTATATTCCTCATAGGAAATTTCAATAAACCATCTGCTTATTAAAACTAAACATATGATCAAAAAGTTTGTATGAAAAAAACCGGTCAAGTGCGTGTCAGGCCACGCGCAGTGTAGGGTTCCGTAGTTTTTATAACAGCCAAGTGCGTGTCGTATTCGCTGACTGATCGTTTTGTACCATGCTCTATCTAAAAGCCAAACATGACTACCTAACTAATTTGACTTCCTATACAAATCCTCACCTGATCCGACAATTTTGCAAGGAAAGTTTAATTTTTTTTTAGAGATTTGTATAAAACTTGTCATAGCCGGTGTTTTGAATTTAAATACGGACACAGAGCTACACTACTCAATCGTCATAAGAAACTAGCACGATACAACTGGCGCTTAGTGCCATCTATCGACATTTCTATGGAGTTGTTCGAAATTTTCGAGTCAAATACAATTGGTCGACTATTACTCGTAAACTTGTAAAGCCCACTTATGTGTGATAGTTTTTCTTTAAATTTCGTTATATATAGGTACTACTGCCGTGACATTTGAATTTCTAACTACAACCGTTTAGTTGATAGAGGGGGCGGACACTTGACTCTAATGAAAATTGGTACTTTAAAGCTTGATAAGTCACGAACGGTTTACTTAATCAAAAAACGGTCTTACCAAACCCTTAATATTTTTGAAAGGCCTATCCAACGATATCCCACACTATGGGAAGAACGAAAAAAAAAATTATCATCTCACTTTACATGTAGGGGAGGTACCCTAAATAAATGTTTTTTTTTTTTTTCAAAATTTTATTTTACCACTTTTTCGGCGTCATTAACGTGTATACTTATGCCAAAGTACAACTTTCTAGTAGTACCAATAGTTTTTGAGCTAAACCGCGGACAGACGGACAGACAGACGGACATGGCGAAACTATAAGGGTTCCTTGTTGACTACGGAACCCTAAAAAAGATGTGTGTTTTGTGCTTTATAATTGTGCTTGTTTATTTGTGCTTTTACTGTGACATCGGGCTCTTTTTGTCTTTTTATATCATTCAAAAGTACAATTACAACTTCGTATGGCATAAACCAAGTACCGATTTATAATGTTAGTATGGATTAAGAATTAATTATGTTAATGACCTAGTGTAATAAATTGTATGGGTCGCCAATATACAGGCTATGACTAGTTTGGGACTCGCTGTCAAGGCAGTTGACCCACCGCCTGCGATTAACGAACAGCAAGTTCCAATAGTTTTCTCACTGTGCTGAAGTTCTGATCGCCAAGCGAGCATCGCTGAGCAAGTATTGTCTTTGTTAGCTCTTGTCGCTCAGCAACAAACTAGTGGAGAGAGTCCTAGCCGGGAGTGTAAACAGTCAGCGATTGACTATTAATATTTTTATCTCTTTTGTTTTTCCTCGTTTCTTGAGCTACAAAATAGTCGATAGTTAGTCGCTTACTCGCCGGCGATGGGACAACTACCTAACATGTGTCAAACAAATAAACCTATTAATCCTTAAATCTATACTAATATTATAAAGCGGAAAAGTTTGTTTGTTTGTTTGCTTGAACGCGCTAATCTTCGAAAGTACTGGGTGGATTTGGATGCAATTTGGTATGGAAGTAGCTTAAAGCTTGAGGAAGGTTATAGGCTACTTTTTACGCGACTGCAAAAAAGGAGAGTTATGTTTTTACCGTGATAGAATCCACGGGAGTGAAGCCCCGCGTGAGTACTAGTAAAGAAATAAATAAACTTACTTGTGTCCCAATTCATGTGTGATGGTGTGCGCCAGCATGATGCCGTTGTCCTCGTTGACGGAGCAGCTGCGGTCCGGCTTGCACATCCCCGCCACGTGCGCGACTCCCAGCGTGCTGCAACAATCATCCGGTTTACATACTAGTTTATAATGCAGCAGATACTAATTACCCGTTAAGTGCCGCAGTCGTACACGTCATGTTTGTTTTGTGTTCCGCACGATTAAAGACTAGCGTTATAATGTAAAGTGTTAGTAGTTATGTTTTTTTTTCTTGTTAGTCTTGCGTTTTGTGATTTGTAGAGGCATAGAGTAACTAGAAATTCGTTGCTAAATAATAACAGCTGCGCGGGTCCATCTTAAATCAACCAATCACTCTTGACTTAAATACCCCAGGTTATAGCTATCAGGGAACATAGACTTTGGCAGGGAATGTCACTTCTTACAATAAAAGTATTCCTAAAACATTTTGTGCGTATGGGTGGGCTGTTCACCATGAAACGATGGCGTATCGCTGTTTGTCTTGTAGTCTGATGATGAGTTACCTGCCCTGTTTGGACGTTATTTGGAACTTTCATTACCAATTTATAAATTAATACCATTTAGTTAGTGTAGATATAACACGAGACCTATGTATCCAATAATCCTAAGTCTTATTTTATTTTTATTACGCAGTACCTAATAAATTACAAGGCGTAATACGGTTGAACTGTGCTCTATTTCTTTTAACAACAACACAACTCATAACCCATATTAGCAAATAAATGAAATTTGAATTTACATTTAGATACAAGAAGCAATCAAACTGCCTCAGGTCTGTTTGTCATATTTTACGTACATACACCGACTGGTGACAGATTTTCATCTTTGACTACCTCTCTAGTGGCTGAGTTCTTGGTTACGGCTACCCGTAACGTCTGCCCAAGGTATACTTAACTAAGTTTAACTTGCGCTGCACAGGGGAATCTCGGTACTTAAAATTAAAAAGATGAGTGAATGACGACGATGACAATGAATGTCTGTTTTTATTAGTTTCTCTCTTTGTTTTGTACTAACATAGCATAAGGTTGAATTCTTACTCACACGCTATGGACTGAGTCGGAAAATGAACGATTTTTTTAAACGATCTCCTATCCACAGGTCGACCTCAGTAATTATTGCTAAATTTTGAAGATCCAATCCATACGGATTTTATCATTTAGCAATGAGCTACAAGACGAAACCATACGTATGAAATAAATCACATATAATTATGTATTCTTCATATAAAGAATACATAATTATATTAAGTAATTTATTTTCCAGATCTAGAATTGAATTATGTTAATTAATAAGTTGTAATTACTTAGCTTTCTGTAAGATTTGGTCACCGGTTTTTATGTTAGCATAATTTTTCATAACCGTAGATGATGATATCTCTTAATTAAATAAAAAACATAAGTAAATAATTATAAACATTTATAAGGAACCTGCGTTAATTAGGCGTATCTCATTAGTCAATATTGTCCAAGCTATTTATATACCGTATTACAAGTGAATATTCTATATGCAAACAAAAGATTGATTAATCATTATTTGATAGAAATTTGAGATTTTGAAGAAAAAATAATCTTTACATTCTGACTAACTCACATATTCATAGTCACGGATTTAACTAGTAACGTAATTGGAGTTTATAATCGATGATTGGGTTATAAAGCAGTCGCCCAGTGGTTAAAGTGAGGACTTATGAGTGACTTATGGTCATGGGTTCTAACACAGGCAGGCGCATTACTTTAAATTTAATTGAAGTGCAGCTAAATAAGCTTGAACGACTCCAAATTTTTTTGTATCAGATTCATATTTGGTTTACGCAAATATGATCATGTTTCTGAGTTTCGCATTAAACTCAAGTGGCTGCCGATCCGCCTTCACAGGAATGCACATATTTTATCATTACTCTACAGTATTCTCTTCAATCCTACAACTTTGTTTTATTTTTAAGAACGTTTTAAGTTCCTTCATGACACACGTGTTAGAGATTTGAGATCATCGGAGAATTTGAGACTTTGAATGCCTGCACATTTCACTAAATTCTATGGCTCATCGTTTACGGTGCAAGCTATTCGTTTGTGGAATGCATTGCCGGTGTCCGTAAGACAAGCTCAGTCTCTCACTACTTATTTTTAAAAGCTCGGTTGCTAATTATTTTCTTTCCAATTTATGATTATTCTTTTGTTTTCTCGCCACATGATGTTAAAAAAACACATTATATGTATTGTATTATTTAATTACCTATGTATAGTATTGTATTTATATATATAAACTAGTATTTGCGTGTTGCGCGAGGTGCAAGCACCTCGCGTGCTTGTGAAAATAAAAGTGGGGGGGGTGATGGGGGGGGTTTAGTATTTGCGTGTTGCGCGAGGTGCAAGCACCTCGCGTGCTTGTGAAAAAAGAAATTGGTATTTGCGTGTTGCGCGAGGTGCAAGCACCTCGCGAGCTTGTGAAAAAAAAAAAAAAAAGAGGGGGGGGTGATGGGGGGGGGGGTTGCACAAGTATTTCGACTAAAGCATTGCCCCTCTAAATGAATCTGAAAAAAAAAATGTTCCAAGTCTCTTAGATTCCGAGATCCGCCTAAAGGGGGGGAGAAGGGGGGCGGGGGGGGGGACTTTGAAAAATGGTTTTTACTTTACCGAGCCTCCTCTATACGAATCCGTAAAAAACAAAAAATACGGGTCTCGTAGTTTCCGAGATACGATAGGGAGGGGGGAGAAGGGGGGTGAAAAGGGGAGGTTTGGCACTTTTCCCGTAGGTTTGAGAGTTACTTGTTTACGAATCTGTCAAAATATACCCACCTCCCCATCCACCATCTGGGAGAACAATTATGTCAATGAGTGAGTCAGTCAGTCAGTCAGTCAGTCAGTGGTAATTTAGCTTTATATAGTATAACTAGTATTTGCGTGTTGCGCGAGGTGCAAGCACCTCGCGTGCTTGTGAAAAAAACTAAAGCATTGCCCCTCTAAATCAAGTATTTGCGTGTTGCGCGAGGTGCAAGCACCTCGCGTGCTTGTGAAAAAAAAAACAGTATTTGCGTGTTGCGCGAGGTGCAAGCACCTCGCGAGCTAGTGAAAAAAAAAAAAAAAAGAGGGGGGGGTGATGGGGGGGGGGGTTGCACAAGTATTTCGACTAAAGCATTGCCCCTCTAAATGAATCTGAAAAAAAAATGTTCCAAGTCTCTTAGATTCCGAGATCCGCCTAAAGGGGGGGAGAAGGGGGGCGGGGGGGGGGACTTTGAAAAATGGTTTTTACTTTACCGAGCCTCCTCTATACGAATCCGTAAAAAGAAAAAAATACGGGTCTCGTAGTTTCCGAGATACGATAGGGGGGGGTGAGAAGGGGGGGGAAAAGGGGAGGTTTGGCACTTTTCCCGTAGGTTTGAGAGTTACTTGTTTACGAATCTGTCAAAATATACCCACCTCCCCATCCACCATCTGGGAGAACAATTCTGTCAGTGAGTCAGTGAGTGGTAATCGAGCTTTATATAATATAATATATATCTGCATATATATATTTATTTAAATATTAAAAACTTTTTCTCTGTTTTTATGAGTAATGTAGTAAGTACACTAATTTAGCCCTCCCCACTTTAATTAAAGTTTTTAAAGTCCTTCCAAAGGTTGTCTGGAAGATATCGATTTCAGCGATAAGACCGCCATTGTTACCATAGAATAAGCAATATTGTTAAATATGTGTGTTATTTTGGTGTACAATAAAGTATATTCTATCCATCTATCTATCATTACCAAACATCGTAAGGAAACCAGTATCTCTTTGGACCATAAAATCCAAAGACATACGTGTTATCTACCAACCCGTAGTGTTGGGTAGGACAAGCAATTTCGATGAGTTTGTATGAGTAACTCATTCAGTTTGGTGAGGCAGTACACTGTACCACTTCAAATGAGGTGGGACAATGTCACATTAATGGGACATTATCCCAAATTGTCCCACCTAATTTGAACCCTTGACTCTAGTTTGGGTAGGACACGACTTGAAAAAGGGTTTGTAAGAGTAGCCTCTTTTTTGTACTGAGCCGGTACAATGTCCCACTTGACACTTCAAATGAGGCGAGACGTACTGAACTGAAGCTCGGCGATACATTTGAAGTAACCAGTACGAATATGATATTTGATGTTATTGTGTTAGTATTGTCATAATATTACACTCTTTTTTTCTCTCAAACCAATACAAAAGTAATAAACCACTCCAAAATAATAACACAAACTAGCTAAACAAGCATAATAAATAGTTATTGAAAGTCATTCATTATACAGAATAATTACAAAAATGATGATGATGAGTGACGAGCACGCACCGCGACATAAAATTTGAAATAGTACATTTTATAGTGCCGAGCCGCTCTTACATTAATACATTTTGACATCATGTACGGGACAAATGTACTGCCTCTTGTAAGTCCTACTCAACACTAACTTACTCGCTCCTCACCTCGCGTCACCACTCACTTCTCATCAGTTCGAGATTCATTCATTTTTCTATGTCACAGTGAAGCGGTACAAAATATTTTTTTGAGGTGATGGGACATTCAATCATTTTGTATGGGACATTTGAAGTGCCTCTTGTATGTCCTACCCAACACTACCAACCCGCACTGAGCCCGCGTGATAGTTATCTATCACGCGGGCTCATTGCGGGTTAGTCGGCCCGTTCCCTCTCATACAGAGGAGGCCTGTTTTTCCAAAAGAAAGTTATGAAATGATTCAACCTACTCTGGGTGGAGCGAAAGGGAGTCTCAGAGTTCTACTGATGCACACCATGTTCCTAAAGCTTTTGTGGCCCGGACCACAAAGGCAACTGAAGGCACAGGGGCCCCGGAGTCGCAGTATCTCATTAGAACTTTACCGCAACCCCAGATACAGAGGAGCCCTGGACCAGGAGTGGGAATATTGTAGGCTGATTATCCATACTAATATTATAAACCGAAAATGTTTGTATGTTTGTTTGAACGCGCTAATTTTTGATAGTACTGGGTGGATTTGGATGAAATTTGTTATGGAAGTAGCTTGAAGCTTGAGGAAGGTTAAAGGCTACTTTTAGGTAAAGTTAGACATTTTACCCGACTGCAAAAAGGAGGGTTATGTTTTTATCGTGATAACGTTCACGGGACTAATACCCTTTTCTTCAGATTCCCAAAACATTTTGTCAGTGTGTCTTAAAAACGAAACTGGTTTTTTTTACACTATTACCAATACATTACATTGTTTATACGTATAGGCAATTATCGCGGATACACTAATATGTTTTTGTTTGCATTAACTCCTACGAGCTCAACGACCTTGTCCCAGTTCACTTGCGAATGGGACTGGAAAAGTATCAAAATTCTTAATGAAATATGACTAACACAATTCATTTAACTCCACTCTCTCCGTTTCATTTCATTGAAAAATGAGAGAATTAGGGAATTATAATTTGCATAATGTTAATATATTATTTTCTATGACATACTCATGTGTCTCTTTGTCCGTTCGTAACAATATTTAATACTATAACTGTCTTTTTACAGTTAAATATTCATGAGTATATACAAGTTACATTGTTTATCTCATTCCTTAGAGCAGTCAGTTTGTCAAGAAGGTATGTGTTAAAATAATTGTCGCAGTAAGTTATCGCACGGGAAACTAGGAAATAATTATTGTTTTACATATGAATTAGCGAGTAATAAAGAATGCAAGTCGCGACTCCTAATTGCTTGCTAATTATACGGATACATAATGGGTGGGGCTTCATTAAAGCCAACGCCAGACGGGCGGCGCGCGCGCTACTCTATCGAAGTCGTCACGAACTATGAACTATTGATTCATCATATTGTAAAAAAAGTAAAAGTTACAATTCATTGTAAATTCATTTTTCAATTTTAAATAATACAATTCGATCTGACACTTGCATTCGAAATTCAAAAAGTCTTCAAAGAAAAGCGGTCGTTGCATAACAATAAGAATTCGATGAAAGTGAAATTCCGTTTTCGTTACAATAGAAAGGGAACGTTGTCATATCTACGAGAGTCTATTTATTTGAAGTCGGCGCGAACGGGAATAGTCTGCTAATAATACGCGTGCGCCGCTGACTCACGCGGAAGCCGATGAAAAGCTCTATAAATTCTTTGTAATAAATTCAATATACTTACTACGCAAACTCTTTTTAACATTAATATGTTTATTTATAACGGCATACCCACTTTACGAGAAGCGATTAATCAAAATATTTTACACATCGATATTTATTATCGAGATGTCACGACACTAAAGCAATTGTGATTTTGACAAAGATATATGTTGTTTGATTTATAAGTCGATAAAATTGATTTGACATGTGTTCCCAATTTAATGTTTTCACCACAATAATTTAATAAATATTTTTAATAACAGTTATAATGTAACGCGTTGAAGTCTTTTGTATTGCTCAGACATAGACCAGAATAGCCAACAACAAAAATCTAATAACCAACATTAATTAACAATTCCAATTAAAACGCACTACTAAAGTAGTAAGAAAACCATAAATGGAAATGAGTTGTCCAATTACAGCGTGGATTGTAAAATGTTCCTAGCCTATCCCTTTATTAACGTGTTTCAGTGCACGCTATAAAAGTTCAATTTCAGAATTGGGTCAGCAATGTTGTGTAGCAATGTGTGTATTGGTTGTTGGCCTGGGCAACAACTGGCCACTATTTATTCACAATTTGGATCATTAACAATCGCTTTGCTAAATGTGGGTACAGTGTGGGCGACTATTGGCTACACACTGAAATTATGAAATCACTACCTGAAGGAGTCGATGTGTGTACTTAGAGTGATTATTATCAATGGAAAAATATTACAACATAATTTATTACAGCAATTTTCATGATTATTTTTTGTTTTTTGCTAGATGCTAGATGATATTCCTCACAAATATACTTTTGGACCAAGTAGAATTGTGAAAACTAGATATTATAAAGCTGTCTGTCTCAGCTATTAGCTACATTATTTAATTATGATTAAATTAAATATTCATATAAGCCGCATTATACGTATATTTAGATTTTTAAGGGTGCAAGTTAATATTAATGATACGAGGTTAAAGTCGTGTGCACCGCTATTCAAACTCGATAGATTTTTTATAATTTGTTAGCTCGTATTTACCGAGAACCTGGGTTGCATGCTTAAATTGTTCTCAGATGAAATACTTCCTACCGTAATTATTTCCAAACTTTAAATATTTTAATCTATGTGACACTAAAAATCTTAAAATATTCCAAGATTGCTTTAAATTCATTTCAATCTCGTTGAACGAAGTTGAGAATGTTTAAAAAAAAATCCGCTTTGTGACTGTATGCCTTCGCAGTCCAAGTTCATTCCATCTCGTAGTCAAATGTCCAATTTCATTTAAGATTGACATAAATCTAACAATATGTCAATCACTTTGCATTTCCTATTAAAACTGTAATGTTTTGAATTTGAAGAGATCATCGGAGTATCGATATTCAATTCCATATCTATTTCATTGTTTTTTAGAAGTTCTTCATCAAATTACCGCCTTTAAACAGAACCATGTAGAAAAAATATTATCCAAGAAAAAATACATCGAGACCGATCGACAACTGGCGAAGATATTTGAAGTTGGTTAAAAAACAAAGCATAGATATTTCCACAAATTATACAGTTAATTTCAAGGATATTAATTATTTTTTTAGTAAGTAACTAACAGATATGTATTGATAAAATCAACCAACATTTATTACCCGTTGTAATATAATTCACAATAACATGTAATTACCTTTTAATGACTTTAAAGCTTCGATGAAAAAATCCTTTTACGTGAACGCTCATAAATCAAGCCGCTTCGTTAATTGTTCACTTGTTTTAAAACGGGTGTGAAATTAACGAGAGATTAAACGACCGTTGATTTCAGTCAAAAGGCGCCTCTTATGTCGTGTGAATGTACATGTACGTACATTATTTGGCGAGTTGTATGTATCGTCGTGTTATGCTCATATTTCCTGAAATATTTTTATTCCATATTTTCATTTTCGTGCAGTCCGATGCAGTAAGTGGCATCAAATCAATTATTGAACAAAAACAAATGCCAGCAACATACAGAATGCCTATTTTCTTTCTTTTATTTTTTGTTTGCTGTTCATCAGTTACAAAATAATAACATAATTATTAACAATGATAATAAAATTACAAGGAGTTGTAGATTGAGTATGTCCCTGTGTACAATTTTCCGCTAACGCGACCTTATTCTGTGTTATGTCACTGAAACCCAGCGTGTAGCATGTAGGTGCTAAATATTTTTTTCAATGTAAGCGTAACATTGCCAACGCGCCTTACTGTCTAGCAGTTTGGTGTCGATTCAACATTCGCACGACAGAGGGAGCTCCAAAAACATGTTTATTTATTTATTTTATGTTTAATAAGTAGTAAACGGTTGGTTTTTTGGATACTCTGTAATATTCAAGGGTTATTATAGGAATTGTTATTATAGGAAACTTGGATGATGTTAAAAAGCCTGTTGTTGTTTTTAAACTTAACCTAACACAGATATAAACTACTGGATATAGATTCTAACTCCCAACTACATTTTGACAAGGTCTCGAACCTGACCTCAATTTCCAAATATCAGGACCACTGTAGGAATGAGCCATCGCAAGTAAAAAATGCTAATTGAACACGAACATGACATCGTCAGAGTTCGCTTCAGGCGGCGCGATCAAATAAGCGGAGAAAGCCGCATTGTGAATTCATACATTTTTCGGCCACTATACCATTTTTGGTCAATAATTGCATCGAATAGGGTCAAGATATAGATATTTCGTGTTTATCAGACGGATTTATGTTTAGTTTGACACGTGCATAAAAAAATAATTTATGTAGATATGTAAGATATTTTTTATCTGTATTCAAGGATTTTTAATCCATCGATCTTTAATCATTTATTGCTTTATCGTATTGAAGTTGTCATAAAAAACGGCTATTTCAATAATATATGCCAATCAATAGGTGGTCTAATCTAAAGTATGGACGTTATGAGATTAGTGGTGACTGCTGTTGAAGCGGAAGAGATAAGCGCGCGCGCAGGTCCGCGACACCCGAGACGGCGTGGCGTCGCTCGTACGACAACACACAAGACACACAACTACGAATTAAAATTAACCGACATCATTACATTAACGAGCGCCCTTTGTCCAACAGCCGCTACTCAGAAATGCGACTGTGCACAATTGTGCACAAGATGAATACCTGAACAGATTAGATGATACGTTTTAGGATACTTTTATGTTGGTGCAGTTACATAACTAAACTATGTTTAGATGGTTCCAGTCAGTAAATCACTGGTGCTAATACTGGCAACTGGACGTTGAAACATGTTTTTTAAAGCCCTCAATTAAGATCGCAATTTAGTTAAAATAAAGTAATTTACGGCCGTTTCGTGTGTATGAATACCAAATGAAGATTAAATAATATGTGCATATTTAACTACCCATTACTAGGCTCTACAGGGTAAAATTATTTTTTAATTATTTGCAGTGTTAAGCAATCATTAAAATGTTAAGTACTTTTATGAGAACTCACTCGGTAATTATTACTGGCTTGGCTTGGGATGCTTGAATTATTTATGTCTTTCAATACAAATGCATTATACCTAGTTTTTTAAAATAAGAATATGAAAGAAACATAAATAACGACAATTAAGTTTAAATTAAAAGCATGTTGTCGGCTTAGCAGAAAGTTAATAATATTCATAGATGTTAACATATTGATGATTGCAATTTTTTATGCATGGCGGCGGGCTGACCGCGCCCGCCCGAGCGCGCTCGCCTGGGCTGCATCCACCAACACCGTTACCACGATTGTGTTTTGATTGCCGCCTTCCCAGAACATTCGACTACTCGTTTGTACCGTTTACCGAACCGAGCTTCCTCATTGCATTCATTACACACTGGTTTTTGGGTATGCGTGCTCTGGATACGAATTAATGTAGTTAACAAGCTGATGCCGCTGACGGCTAGGCTGTCGCCTCGCTTCAATGCTGTGTAATCGACAACATCGTTTATTACAGCACCTGTAAACGCTAAAGTGACTGAGGGGTTAAAAGCGTGAGAACTATGCGAAAAATCTCAAATTGAAAAGCCAAGATGGGTTTTCGCGACACTAATTCGATGTTAATTATAAAGCCGATGGTAAATTAATATCCATAAAATAGCAAACAACAATGTGTTTGACCGCTATATGTACTTGAGCGTTATCTATTTGGCTAATATTCCACGATAACAATAGTAAATAAAAATCTCCTTTCAACATCCGCTTTCCTTGTCAGTATTACGTCAATCAAATCACTTTATTTTCTCTTTGGTGGAAAGTTTTTTGTTACCTTTAAGAATATTAAAGTCGTGAGTTTTATAAGAAGTCATGAAATTATTTTCCGTTATATAAACTTTTGACTAAGTAATAATGCACCTTGAAAAACTATTTGCTATGTTTATGATTTATACAAGTCTCGATTGAGTAGTTTCTTTACTAAGAAAACTTTTTCAGCTTTGTTAGAGTAAAATACATCCGATTATGAACACTATATTATAACGATATGCTTGGAGGAAGTTACGTAAGAATGGTCTGCTTTACTTCATTCATAGTGGCCAGGCCTGCGCATTGAGATACGCATTATGTCTCGTCTAAACTAAAATATGGATTATTAACGTCTTACTTTCCAATCGAACTACCTCCTTGAATATTTTAGAGTCGGTTATAAGAAACGTAATTAATCTGTTGAAAAATTAAAATTTTTTACACACGTCTTTTAACATTAAATTATTTTGGTTCGTATAGTGAAGCTGGATGATTCATGTCAATAAAACATTTGAATCTAATTGATACGATCGTTATTAGTTTTCAATTCACCTCTGCGGTTGAAATCAACGTTATTTACAAGCGTCTGTAACAAGTCTCCTTGTGCAATACACAAAACTTCGCATGACCAAAAAATTGTAAATGTAATTATATAACGCTATATGGTTATAGGCTTTTGTTAAAATAATGAATGCTCAATTTGTAGCCACCCAACATCCTTGGCCTTAATGTCGGCGTTTTTGATGTGACCGCTCGGGCCGCTCGCCGTTAGCGATTCGCAAATATACGCAAAAACCGATAATGATGTAAACAGCAATTTGTCGAGAGGTTCAGCATTTTGGCAACGTTTTTTATCAATCATTGTACGTAACTGTGAACTTGATGGATTGTTTTTGCATTCTTTGAATGCGTTTATTCGCAGTCGTATTTATTTAAACCGTGTTGAACCTTTTTTTGTGGTACTACCACCGTTTCTTAGCTCTATTAATGTCATTAGTATGTTTGCGCATCTAACTTAATTGCAGTTAACTAAATCACTTAAGTACACTTCACTTAAGAGGCCAATGTCACTTCTCACATCTTTGTTTGAACTACAATCGTTCAATGTCAAATCTTTCTGGAAAACACGGTTTGCGTTACAGATGAACAATAATTGCACCGTGTGATATGCGTGAACGTATCTTAATCTTTTTATCGTGTTTAAAAATAGAAACATTGCATGATGAAAGTAGGTGTTGATAAGGAACGAATATTTGAATATTATGATAAGTGTGTTTGGTTAGACACGGCGGGGCCAATCTGATTGAGTGTTGAGCGAGAAGTGTTCTGCGGATTATATCGACAAAGTAAACGTTCAAACGAAATAGTGTACAGACTAAACACGGCTGGTTATGCAACATGTGTGCAGATACAGGCCACCGGCCTGTTACCGACAACAACCAAATGTAGCACATTATGATTTATTTTAATTACAGACTAATTTTACATTTTAAATCCCCCGATAACAGGTGAAGTTTTTTTGCGTGTATGTCCAAACATATAATAAAAACCAGTCGTGTTTGGATCTCCGACGTTTGCCCACATGATTTAATAACATGTTTATAATTAAAATTGTGAGATTCGCACTTCCAGTGAGATTGATGCACCGTGTGTTTTTGAACCGAAAAAAAAAAACGCATGGTCTAGAAACAAGTTGGTCTAGAATCTGCCGGCTATTTATCTCTGTAAGCCAAAACATTGGCTTTAAATAAAGAAGGCGTTTATATAAACGTTAACATTTCCGTTTTATTTAAATAAAGTTTTTTTTTTATGTGGGCGTGTACTATATGTAGATCTATTTAAATGCCGCTAAGTGTGGCTGAATAATAACTACGTACGGGTTGATCTTCAAGGATTAGCAAAATTTGTCGAGGTCAGTACTTGGATGGATGACTGCTATGCTAAGATGTTCATCTTAGCATAACGAGACACCCTTGGTACTCAAAAAACACATTAAGCTATATTTCTTACACGTTACGAGTGAAAAAGTGAGTAGCCAGAAGGCAGAAAATCTGGCACTAGTCAGGACTGGTCAGTTTTCGAAGGGTACCAGTTACTGGGTTGCGGAGGTCAGATAAGCAGTCAGATCATGTCAGATGTCACTCAGCTGCATCAGGTTAGACTACATCCGGGAAGTTGACCTGAACATATTTAGGCAGGTGATGAAGTACCGCTAGATAGACATACTCTTTATTGTACACCATAACAGAATTTAACAAGAACTTAACAACTAAAAAGGATCTTACAACGCTAATTGGAGCTTAATTAAAGATGATGGGTTAAGACACTGGTTCAGTCCAGACACAAGTTGGAGGGGTTAACAAGGTTGCTAGTAATGTGAATTCTACCCACATTGCTAGAAGCCTAAATCCAGGTGTGTCGGTGCGTTCGAATCTGAAAGTGTTCTATTTGTGCGTCGGTTACTCATCGCGAATGTGTTTACTTTGCTAACAGACGGCTGCTTCTGCCATTGACCTTGTCTCGGCGTTCAGTAAAAAAGAAATGCTAATGTGCTGTTGCTCCCTGAGCTCTAAGTGTTTGGTGTTATACATAGCGATGTTTGTGCACTGTGACCGGTAGAGCAGACGGCATTCCGCTTCAATGTTTATTTTTATTTATTAATGTTTCTAATCAATATTCCTACTTAATATAGTTAATAATATTATAAGTATAAAAGCGAAATACCTCTCACTGATTAATCACGAAATCAGAAACTACAAGTAGAGTAGAGCATTGGAGTTCCTTTTAGTACGTAGATGAAATTTTGCGAAATTCCTACGGGATCGGGACTTACACGGGAAAAGCTTCTCGAGTGAACGAAGTCGCGAGCAACTGCTAGTCTATACTAATATTATAAAGCGGAAAAGTTTGTTTGTTTGCTTGAACGCGCTAATCTTCGAAAGTACTGGGTGGATTTGGATGCAATTTGGTATGGAAGTAGTTTGAGGCTTGAGGAAGGTTATAGGCTACTTTTTACGCGACTGCAAAAAAGGAGAGTTATGTTTTTACCGTGATAGGATCCACGGGAGCGAAGCCCCGCGTGCGTACTAGTAATATTATAAATGCGAAAGTCTGTCTGTCTGTCTGTCCATTACCTTTTCACGCCTAAACCGCTGAACCAATTTAAATGAAATTTGGCATTTGGCAGACACTGGGAAGGACATAGGATAGTTTTTATCTCGAAATTCCCACGGGATCGGGATTTACACGAGAAAAATCCCACGCGAACGAAGTCGCGGGCAAAAGCTAGTAATATTATAAATGCGAAAGTCTGTCTGTCTGTTACGCTTTCACGGCTCAACCCCAGCACCGATTTGGATGAAATTTGGAATGAAAGTAGTTGAAAATCCAGGGTCAAACATAGGCTTCAAAAAATCACCCTTACCCTACAATCACCCTAATAGGTTGAAACAGTGTTTTTTTTCTGTTTTTAGATTAACGCGGTTGAAACTAACGGGGTACAGCTAGATACATATTAGTATAATAATAAAATGTTTGTGAAAAGTCCGTACCTACAAGGCGCATCGTGTTGGCTGCATATGTCTTGCCTGGTCACAAGGATGGCAACATCGTGGTGGTGAGGGTTGTCATCGTCCTCTGGGTTAAGCAAGTGTTGCCAGCGACAGAAAGACGCCAGAGTTATGTCGGCATTTGCGGATACTTCAAGATCAGGGGCTGCCTCTATCTGTTCCACCAGAATTATCTTCACAATCACCACTTTTATGTAATTACCTATTGAAGGGTCCATGTACAGTGATGATACCTGTTTGAAAAGGTAATAAGTTAGATGTAATTTGTGTGTTCGGTTGTCCTTAGTAGCCGGGAATTTCTCAGTTACCTTATATGCAATTTCTTAGAAATCGCAAGGCGTGTTTTCTATTGCAAGGGACTTTGATATAACGATCGAAATAGTGGTGTACTATTTTTACAATTTTAATGTCTTTTTTGGTTTGAATAGAACTTTTAAGACAGGTTTTACTTATATTTTCACGTACCATATTCATAATAGTGAGCAGGTAAGTTTCCAAACTGCCGTCGTGGAAATCGGTCATAGACTTGTCGGCGACTAGTAAAACTTCTACGTGGCGAGGCTTGCTTACGGAGCGCGCTCTACGCCTTACGCCATCCTGTGCGTGCGCTTGCGCTGGTTTGTGATGATGCCCGTAACGATGGCTCTGTACCTATAATATTGAACAGATTAACTGGGTAAACAAAGATAAATAAATATAGCCTGTATCCATGATGATGTGTGTCATGTATGCAATAGCAAGAGGTGTTTGTGCATACTAACAGTTCTGCAGAACAAGAAATGGTTGAAGTTGAAACAAATTTAGTGTACAGAACAAAATCTGAGATTCGAAAGCCAGAATATACGACACGACTCGGTTGTAGGATTTCGTAAAATTGTGCAATAATTTAAAAATGCGAATAATCAAAGTTTTGGTATACATTTGTAGATTATAAGTTAGTGTCTACCTTGTTGCTGTGTTGTGCTTTTTCTGTTAGTAAGTTCTGTCTTCGCCATTGGTACACTGGCTGCTTCGTTGCACAGTTCTTCGATCTTTTCCTTCGTCGTCTGTTTCTAATTCTTCGCAACCTCTGGTCATCGGAAAGCCTATTCCGGGTCCTCTTTCTCGCCTCCAACGATGCCTGGCTTACAGATTGACTACTTTCTATTGAGTTACTTTTAGAGTTGGACTGCTGTGACCTCCTTTCTTCCAGGCGGAGGATGCTTTGATGTCTTCTATATTCGACAGGATTCTTCCTCATCATTTCCATTCTTCTCCGCCTCTGTTCCAAATATTCCCTCCTGTGTTTGTCCATTGTCTCTTTGTTTTCGCGATATCGTCTTGCGTTTGGTCGTGTTCGTTTGCTATAATATTGTTGTGTATTCTTCTCATGATTATTTCTCTTTATTTGGGGGTCCTTTCTCATTCTATTGTCTACTTCTCTTTTAACTCTATGCCATGCCTCTACTTTGTCAACAGCTGATCTTCTGAATATAACGTGCGATCTTGGTTCGGAACTATCTTTTGGGATTTCTTTTGATGGTTCAATCCAATATTCTCCATGCTCCGTTCTCAAGAGACCCGCCTGTAGATAAAAAAGTGTAATAAATAACACAAGATAAATTACAACACAACCGCACTGTACGTGCAAAAATGGGTACCTATGTATTAAATAAATCACCTTGATTAAGGCAACAAAAGTCTGTAGTTTGTTGTCGGTAACCTCGGTATTCTTCTGACAGCTTATCTAACTTGCGTCATGGAGATGGCGTGATGATATAATAAAGCATTATGATGATACTCTCAAAATATCAAAGACCAGGGAACTTATCTGCGAAGGTTACTTTGAAAAGTGTGGCCCGGCGATTAAAGTTGCATACTTAATGTTGTCGGATATTGTACAGTCGATTTATTTAAAGATAATTTATTTAAATAGTAAAAAAAACCTATAGAGGTTACCGATCAGAATATTATACCTACATCTAAATAACATTGAATGGCCTACGGTCCATTGAGAGCTTCAAACCGGTCGGGTGAGTAGTGGGTCAACAAATCTGGCATGTTTACTAGTAAAGCTAGATAAATTGATTGATAACAAACCAGAGACGGCTTTGCGCGAAATTTAATGGAAACTGTTCCATCTGAATGGATATCTTGATCAACTTAGTGGTCCGCGTGATTGTGGAATGATTTATTCTTGAAAGATAATCAGCTAAACGAATTTCATTTTAATAGATAAGTTTTTGTATTTTAGAAAAAGTAAACCAGATGTCTATACAGGTAATGTCTTAATAATAAGTAATAAATCAATTATAAAGTCAGATTTATTGTTTGCTTTCATTTTAAGGTCAAAACATATATACTTAAGAACTTATTAGGATGTAAACGTTCAATAATATTTGATAATCAAACAGCGAGTTTTTTAGGAGTGTAATTATAAGTACATGTTCTTAATTAATATTGCACAGGTGTTGCCTGGCTCTTTATTAAATCACTTCCACGTTGATTTGGTATTATCATATAGTGTTGACGAGCCCTTGAATTTACATGAATATAAATAAAATTCGTGTTAAGCAAGATTTTTATTGACTTTACTAACGTTGACTGAGAAACTAACCATGAGAAATGAGCCTCAAGCTCGAACGCAATATTTCTGATTTATCATCTGCATCAGAATGACTAAGAGACTTTCACATAACGCAGAATTATTCTGTGTCATTTTCACAAGAAATGTGTTTCTAAACTAAATAGTTTCAAACATAAAATTATCTATTTTACACCGTTAGCATAAGCGAATGATCGTGTAGTTAGTCACGTCATAGAATTCTTGCGAAATCGCACATCTAAGACACCTATGTGCAAGAGATCTTGTAGTTATGTATGGTTATGTGGAGTGGTCTGCCTAGCCTGTCTGTCGCCGACCTTGCCACCAGAAGGCCGTCCGCGAAAGTCGTACTGCGCAATTCAACTCATTAAATTGATTGATGTAAAATTTTATTTAATAGCACTTAGCTGGTGTGACTTTGATAGTGAGCAGTCTTAATTTTGTTGCCGCAACATTATATTGCGGTATAAGTTTAACATTCTTGGACACGTTGCATGTTCTAATGCACTCTATGAGTCTCTGGAACCGTTATGCGCTTCTGTGAGTGGAAAGCTGTTAGACCCTAACAACGTAAAGTAACAAATTATCGGAAAATCGAAAGATATTCATATAAATTGCTTTATAGATGCTATCCTGTAAACTTGCGCAAACGTTGCTTAGCTGTCATTAGATGACTTTTACATAATTCCTATAGATTGTAAGTGACCTGTGTTTTTGGAGCCTATAAAACCAAACGTGGATTACCTACATTAAAATCTCATTTTAT
The DNA here is from genome assembly GCA_943138885.2 of Tholera decimalis. Lineage (NCBI taxonomy): Eukaryota > Metazoa > Arthropoda > Insecta > Lepidoptera > Noctuidae > Tholera > Tholera decimalis. The sequence continues at coordinate 22,872,790 of OW964562.2, forward strand.
CGATCTCAATAATCGAAATCGTACTTGTTCGTTGCAATAACTGTTACGGGGGACTCTCATTTGGCCTCTAGCGGTATCACTTTCAATTTTATTATGTTGGCGATACGGTTGTAGGTAGAAAGTGAACATGGTCATGTATAACGCGGATGTGAGCACTAGAGGTGTCCAGCTGCGCCCATCAAGTGGCCGAGCTCCCTCAGATTGTACAATGTACCGGTACTTACTGCGCGGCATGTTCGTATACCTACATTTTTATACATACATTTCCTGTCTTTATTTGTCTACGTATTCCGAAACATTGGTCCAACTTTCCGTTGAATAAATACATTAGTTATTAAATAAACATGTGCATATTCTAAGCACTGAATGTGTAATTCAAATACGAGGTTTCTAATATATGAACTTTCAGTGAAATAATTTTTGTATTGAAAATCGTGTACCTCCACTAGACTGTTTAACTAAGTGACGTCATTCGAGGCTCCATCAAATACTACAAGTTCCATTAAAAATCTTATTATTTGAAAAGTTCCAAGAAGGTTGATCATTTGATATCCAAACGGTTTAATCAGGTAAGAAACTATTATTTTCAATCAAGTAAAAAAATGGTCTCCACGGAATTTAAATCCCGTGTTCTCCGTTCGTAAAACATCTAAGATGTTTATTTTTAGTACCTATCCGCCTTTTTCAATTAAATGAACCTTAATATTGTTGATAGTGTAAAATAAAAAATCACAGAACTGAACGCAGTTGGCATCATCAAAATGATGGTCTGACATGTGATTAATGAGACGTTACATTATTCGCAGGTTGTAGGGTCATAGGGTTGCGTCTGCTTCTTTTTGCGCACTTAATTCCAACCGTATAACATATTACAGAATCGTAATTATGATAACATACTCGGTTTATTAATTTAACTTTTGCTCTTTTAAATATATGTGTATGTTGCGAACAGTTTGTATTTTACAAGAAGCGTACATTAATTTATATTCCAGACATTTCTAACCGGTATTTTAGTAAATACAAAGGATTGCTTGAAAATCAACGAGTTTAATATATCATGTGTTTGACACCCCTTTAACGCGAGCATTCATTCACCTGTCAGGGTTCATTCATTCTAACAATTTTAAAAGATTAATGTATTTTTCTAAACCTACAAAAGTTGTATACAGATAAGTTGTTATTATCATATCAAAGTAATCCCTAGTAGCGGCATCTATCATCGATAGTGTTCGGGCAGGAAACTCTATAAATATCGCGATAGCTCTTTGATTTGTGTTTTGAGAGCTTATCTTGCGTGCTAGATCGGTTATAAGGCTTGACCGGAGATTTGAGCAAAATACAAATCTTTATGCAGTCGTTAAATAAAGGAGATGAACATATCAAAATATAGGTGTTTTTACTAATATTTTAGCATACCTAATAGAAATCTGGCGGTGAACATGTTGGTATTTAATGACGATCGAACATTATGGACTTTTTATGGCTAATTTATAAACATTCTGAAAGTCATCCAGTAGGTGTTTTGCATAAATGCACATTAATTAATACAAGCATATTTTTATTACTTATTAAATAAATCATATTCCATGTTTTATTTTAGTTTTAATTGTCTGTAAATTATTAAAAACTTACGAGTAGTAATACTTAATTCTTGAAAAACATTGTGCAATACATATCTAAAACATTTATATTAGAGCTTTTAAGAGAAGTGACAGCGACCCAGCGCGGCGCGGCGTCGGGTGAGACCGCATGCGATTTGTTACTTAAGTTGATTTAAATAAGAAGCTACGAACACTCCAAATGATTGTCATGCATCTAAACTTAGGGTTTAAAATGATTTCAGGTTACTGATTGACATGATGTCATAACCCAACTCACTGCCACACCCTCGTCTGAATTCAGGTTCCGATTACAATCGGGATAATAACTAAGAAGATGGTTCATATTATAAAATACTTAAAATTCCTCCACGTAGAGCTGTTGGCAGTTTAACTAAGCTAGCAACTACAGGAAGACTGCGAATTTTTTACTACACCGTGTAGGTTGAACAAAAATAAAAACTGTTTGGTAACTATTTGGATATAATGAAGCACATCCGTTGCGAGGCTATTAAGTTGTAAAACAAGAAAAATCTACTCTATTAGATACTTATTATGAAGACGTAATCTTTCAGTTATTGTTAGTCGTTGTAAAAAAAATAAGCGCGGACTATCAATATTATAATTATGTATAACTTATATTTGATAAAGCAAGGTAACTGGCAGATAATTATAATGGTGCTGTAACTACATGAGTTTATTCCGAATATTCAGATAGTTGCTTGTTTATTGTACACTACTATTAAATATAGTGGGTTTCAAATATCGTCAGGTGTAAAATTATTATTTGTGTAGGCTGAAATATTTTTTGTGTAACATTTACCATATTTTTAGATTTATTACACATCGATCTATAAACACACATACCGATCCACCGTCAAGTTTACGTGATACAATCTTAATTCGATCGCGTACACTTGGAGCTATAATTTCATATTTCTTATCGACTCGATCGTTTACAAAAAGGTTTGTTTCAAAGAAGAATAAATTTATATTACCCACCCACGTGCGTAGCAAGCAATTAGTTTTTTATTACGTAGCACGTGAACTGTAAGAATGGCTTAAATTATACATTAAGCCGACATGTCGATTTAATTTGGATTAATTGTAAAATTGATTAATAGAGGACATCAAAGTATGGAACTATTAAATATTGTAAATGTGTCAGCAGACACATATAAATTTAACCCGACCTAAATGTTGAATAAGGTCATATGTAAGTTACTTATATTTGTAACTTGTATATGGGTAAATATTGAAATGGACGAAATCAGACTACGCCATGCTGCGACAATGGCTATCTGAAATTGCTACGAAAAAAATATTAAATCGTAAAAAATTTTCAAGCTGATCCATACAACTATGTTCGTTCCAATGTACGCATATCACTGATTCTACCAGATCAATCATTACAAAATCTACCTACATGTGTCTACAATCAAACTAATTAGTACTATTATTACAATGTCAAATCACATAAATAATAAATATGATCGCGCCAAAACCATCGCCCACTTTCGTTGAGTACCTACTTAAGTTTTCACTAAGTCGTCTAATTTACGCAATTTTTTGCAACACGATTCAAATAAAGACCATAAAGAATTTTAACTAGAATTACTCGTGAATTACTCTATGAATTACACGTGAATAAACAGATTTAAATATTTTAAGCTGGCAACTATTTTTATGTTTGTTTGTATGTAGTCTATGAGTAATAAATCATCAAAGGAGGTATCATTAAGGCTGTGATATGTATTCAAATCGTTGTCTATTTGTCCACCGTTTTGTTCAGATGACGTATGACGCATGTGCCCACCTGTCCGACATGCCGCTCGCTGGCCGCCGTCCCCCGCGGCATCAAAAGCTTAACAAGTCATCTGTCGATGACCTACCAGCTAAAAATACTAGCACTAGGTGTCATCAACCGACTATTTTTATTGGACGATGTTATATTTTTAATTATCTCTAACGATTGAGCTCTGTACCTGGATTTTTCTTTGTCGTCGGTGTCATTTCAAGCTGAAATGTGATAAATTTGTAAACATGGAGCTGAAATATGTTGGATGAATAGAGATTTGTATAATTTAGGTTGTTGTGGGCAATAAAATGACGACGGACTCTCTGAGTTCATAAGATTACTAATCCTTAGTACACTGTGCATTTGATTGGTAGATCGATATTAAAAGCAACGTATCAAATCTAAAAGAAAACAATTCGTTTTAATACTTACATTTAAATTCAAAAGTTAATGTTTAAAGCAAGACCAGATGAAATTATCCGGATTAAGATAGGCGTGTTGATATAACATATGAAGACATAAACACGCCAATCAATAAAGTATGTTTTATAGCTAATTTATGCTATATACTTGTCAATGAACGAGTAATCGCCAAAAAGCAATTAACAAAACACTAGTTTTCGAAACCCGACGCTGGCCAATCGCCATCGACACTGATTCATAGTTTCACTTTTCATCTGGCTTAATATCAAATATGAAAGTAAATGTACCCACTTCCCACAAATTTATTATTTTGTAAAAAAAGGCTTTTCGGTGATCGATACTCCCAATATGTGACGAAGTTAATAGAAATTTTGGTTTAAAAAGCTTGTGTTTTGTAAAACACTCAAAAGTATAGTTCAGTATTTTCGTAAAAGGCGAACAAGAAAAAAAAATCTAACTTTCAAAGAAATCTTGATCGTCGCGTTGTACAAGTTAATTTATACGGTTATGTACCTTAGTCTATTTACATAAATAACTTCCATAAAAACCTAGATTTTTAATGGATAAAATGGTCTGGTAAACATTTTTATGACTTTTTTTACTAGAAATGCTTAAATATCTGTAGCTCCGGTTGGACCAGGGTGCTGTTTATATGCCATTATGTTAATGTCATACAAAATATTCTACGAATACATAGCAGAAAAAAGTAATTAAAACACATTTATATTTTATGGCAAAATAATTGTATTTATTTTATCACAGAAGATTTATTTACGTTAAGAAATATGTTTGAAACCCACCATTCCATTCATATACGTATAACCTTATTAGTATAAGTTGGTCATAGGAAATGTAAAATATTTCAAGAAAAAGAAACTCCATGTAGATTAGTATTTCAACTATTGTTTGGTTTAGCTCTATTGAAATTTTAACTGAATTTGAATATCGTTAAATATTACCACATGATTAGTTACATGTCGTACCAGTTAGAGAAGAATTGAAGAAACGTCCTTGTCGAGAAACTAAGTAATAATATGTAGTAATAACAATGAATGTCATCATGAGAAAACCCAAAAATATTTATCGGTGAATGAACCCTGACATCTGGCGACACATTAATTCACATTAATTTACTATCATTCACTGATATTACCTACTAACACAATACCTAATAAGCAGGATCAATTAAATTGGCGCCATATTTATTAGGTCGGCATTTATATGTGTATGTCAGAAAAAATTAAGAATAACTGCTGAGAACGAAAAGTTTATCCACAACGAAAGTCCGATGTCGAGCGCTAAGTAAGACCAAGGGTGGCCTTTTGATGACTTACTAGTGTTGACAATGGTTTTGTCGTGGGTGGGATCATACTAGCAATGGGACATTACAAATTGATACAGAAGTCAACACAACATTCCTTTAAAACTTCCACAAAATAAAGAGAGGGGTTTGGGACCACTTTGATTTTCTACCATAGATTTTTAGGATACCAGTCTTTCATACAATTTATCTTCCTACGAGATGTTGGACCCTACACCCTGACAGATCTTATTTGTGTCATGACAACCCTACCAAATTAATAAGACAAAGAAAGAAAGAAGTCTGTACTACCCACAAAAATAAATTCGATTCTCATGGCATTGCGACCCTTTGGTGAAGCCCAGTTTAGAACCAATGGCAAAAAGAAGAGGTACAATGTAAGCCGGGATCAAAGGTTCGAATCTTGGACAAACAAAAAAAAACAAGACGATCGACGCGACGGGCCATACATGCCAAGGTAGGACGTAACTACGTATAGGTCGTAGGTAACTATATAATTTAATTTGTTTGCTTGATTGATTTGGTGAATTCCTGGTACTGATCGGGTTTGTGTCGAATATATTTTATTGCACATCCTCACACTGCTGAGCCAAAGACTGTGATTTATCTTACATGCTATTTATTTATATCTAACGATAAAATTAACGATTTAGCATAAAACGTAGTAGAACATAGTAGACATAAAAAGTTTGGACATTTGACTAGTTGACACATCATTTGGCTAACTGGTTTTGTTTTACTGCGTCTAAATGAATGCTAAACATTTAGACAGCACTATTTTCAAACTCGAAGTTACAACTAACTTGCTGAGTGTTTTCGTTTCCAGCTAATCGTGGTTATGTTTTATTTTCGGACAATTCTGATAAGGGCCGATACCTCTTTTGTATACTTAGGTGTAATTTAAAACCTCTAAAAACAGGATAGCAGGTAAACTGGTAGTGGTGTTTAAAAAGTACTTACCTAATCTTATAGGTACCTACTTGATACGCTTATTGGTAGTAATTGTTACACACCGACCACAATAACATAAAGACATATATGGTTGTATATACTGTTACTGACGGCCCTATATTATAATATAATGTCAATAGTTTACATAATAATACGTATTAGAAGTAGAGTTTATATAAATATGTGCATGAGTACCTATGTCATAATTTCCATTGCCTATGTTGTAAATCCTATAATTTTTCACTGCTAGGCAAACGCATTCCCCACATCCTTCTAAACGGTCTATTGAAGTACTTCTTTGAATCAGCCGAACTGCTCTTGTTATTTCTCAAAATTATTTTTTGGATGCAATCATGGTTCTTTCACTCTTCAATTAGGTATAAGTATATAAACTTTAGTTGTTATAAGTAAAGCCAGCGATACTTACAAGTCCATCACAAGCTGACAACGCCACACTAGACATAGGCTGTCCTCTCACAGATCCTGTATAGTGGCAAGCAGTGGAGTCTGGGTGTGGTCGCTGCCGCGTTCGACTGCCCACACTGTGACGCTCCACCACCATCGCGGGCGTTATGAATGTCACTGATGGCCTGGAACAAAGATTTACTATTAATTGGTTTCACACATGAGTATTTGGCAGACCAGACGGAAATCTTATGAAGGAAATTATTATGGAGACAATGGCAACTGGGGCCTAACCCCGTATATTATATCGGTATGATGTTAACTCACAATAAATGGAAAATTAAATAGACCTGCTCAATAGACCTTAACAATTCCAGCAATTTGCTAAGATCAAATACAGTAAAATACTTGCGCGTTTCCTCGTTTTTACTTTACTAATGTATTATCCTTACGACATAATTGGGATTCTCGGCCGGAAGGCGCGCCTTATTCGACAAGGTCTAGCCAGACTACCAGCAGTTCTCTGCTCAGCGCCGCGAGCCTCGGATTCTAGCGCGCGCCTCGCGACTATGTGACTACCTACTCCGCAAATAAAACAAGAATAAATTACATAGGTACCTGCAAACTATACTTAGAAAACTGATGATTCTCGATTGTTTATGAAACTAAGTAGTGCGAGTAACATTCCGGCGGAGCGCCAGTTCTATCATTATTTTCATGTAGATCGTACGATTTGTTTTATTTTCGTTTAACTAACAATCAAACATTGAAAAACTCCAGCCGATAGCTATAAATTCAGACTGCGGTTTAGTCGCATATCGTCCAAGGAATCTGTCCACTATAGCGACGGCTGCGACGACCATAAAAAGTAGATTTCGCACTGGCACACGGTCAAGATTTATCGGACAGTATGGACCGGCCTTAGATACCGGGCAGAATGCTGCAATTGTGGAATGTAACGATATATTAAGCGCAGAAAAAGGAAAGGATATACGACAGCTCACTGTATTTGTAACTAACCGACCTTTATATCCTATTTTATTGATTGTAAGTGACAATAATTTATGACTCAGTAATTGACGTCGAATAAGTATTATCGATGGTTGTTTTCGGTCAACAACCTGGCGGTTACGTAACGGTTCATAATAATTGCTGAATTAACGTAATTTTCAATGAAACACAGTAACACACATGCTCATATCGGCCACTCGTCGCCGCTGGCTAACAGGGATAAGTGCAGTTGTTAAATGTCGCTGTGGGCATTATCAGCCTTGGGCAGCGGGCTGTCGATCAGAAGCAAACAGTTCAAGTGGCGAGTACGGCACTAAGCACACAGATAATGCTCATTACGGCAATTAGTAGAGGTAAACACAGTTGCCCCAGATACTTGTTGACACAAATGTCTGTGTATGTCTATCATACTCGGGAACTAGATACACTAGCCTGTCATAATTGACGATTGATTGTTTCAAACGGTAAAGGAGTGAGTGCATTATGGCGTAACATACATAGTTGAAAATTTAATGGATTGACTACAATGCCCGATTTGCATACCAACATCGATTGGTCCGATACAGTTCGATAGCGTCTAAATATTTAGGTTCCCGTCTTTATATAGACATTCAATTTGTTTTGTATTAGAGAGGTAGTAACCTGTTAATCAATTAAAGATAATGTATGTACCTTCACAAGTCTTATCGTGCGATGGTACTTGTTTGCATACAAAATAATCAGCCATACAAGTGTTTACATACTGCTGACACGATCGCTGTTGTTCGGATAGAGCCTTATATTTTCCATCGGTGTCTGTAGTAAGTCGCCATTTCGATACACAATAAATAGGTGTTCCATTCACAAAATAGAAACAATAATATAATCAAATTAATTTTATATCACTTGTCTAGAAAAATGGCGCTAAATGAGTCATTTACGTAACATTTAAAAGCTAGTTTATGCCGATTAGACCAGTTTTCTAAGTATAAGTGTATCCTAATATGTGGCAACACAGGCGCCGAAGCGAGACCTTACGAGATAAACGCGCCATAGACGCCTAATAGGCGCGATTAACATGCAAATATCTCTGAAATACCTTCAGTGCTGTGCGCTTGCCGACAGAAGAATAAGCCTCTAATATTTTTCGATAAATACATATCTTAATTTTCTTCGAGCTTAAAAGGAAATTAACTTTATTTTAATGCTCATGTCCTTTTTTTTTTTTTTTTTTTTTGTGTGTGGCATCTCGCAGGTCAACCTCTGAGGTTGTCGGCTGCTTAACCGGACTTGCCTGTGGTTGCCTTAATTAATTAATTAATTAAAGCCTCCAGCCAGGGCTTATTAAAAAACTTACAAACTAGGCGACTACACGCTAAGGGCACCCCCTGTGGGGTACGGACCTCGGCTTAGGGCGTCGCAGGGGAGGGCAGCTAGGGACAGGCTGGATCATATCATTATTATTATTAATAAGGGAATTTAAAGCTACTGGCTCAGCGTCGCGGGCTGGCTCTGGCAAGGGTCGGGGTGGACTATTACGGGGACGTCGCGGCGGGCCTCGGCGGCGAGGACGGAAGGACGGTCGGTTTTTGTGTTTGTGTGCCACTGTACTTGTTTCCCTACGGCTCTCTTGGAGCAGGGTGATTGCGTCATCGGGAGTGACTAGGGTATGCCTTGGTCGACGAATCTTAGAGATACGCGAGGGTTCGTATTGGGCGGCCGATACGATAAGGGGATTCCTATGTTGGATTGAAGTTTCAAAGAAACGCTTGGAGACACGTTTCATGAACTGCTGGATGGTGGGCATCTTGAGATCTACGTGAAGAAGCTCATTTCGAACATAAAAGGGGGCTCCCGTGACTCTACGCAGGAATCGGTTTTGGAGGGTCTGCATCTTGTGGAGGAGGTAGGGCTTTGCGTGTGCGAAAACAACGCAGGCGTAGGTCATGATGGGACGGATGACCGCGGTAAAAATACGCAGCTTGCACCTGAGTGATAACTTGCTGCGAGAGCTAAGAATGAAGTGGAGCCTACCTAGAGCGAAAGCGGCGCGCGAACGTGCCTGCTTTATGTGCTCAGCGAACGAGAGGTGTCTATCGAGGACCACGCCTAAGTATTTGGCTTGCTTTTCCCAAGGGATCGGCTTGCCGTACATGGTAATCGGACGGGGGGAGGGTGGGTTTATCCGCGGTTTAGAAAAGAGGACTGCCTGGCTTTTGTCTGGGTTGACTTCGATTCTCCATTTCCGGAACCACTTGGCCAGAGTGTTTGCGGAAGTTTGGAGAGTGCGAGCGATGGCATCGGGTTTAAGACCGGTATAATAGATAGCCGTATCGTCGGCGAATAGGGCTAGCTGGGTATTTTTATGCTTGGGAATATCACTAGTGAATAGCGTGAAAACGAGGGGGGATAGTACGGAGCCTTGAGGAACTCCTGCGCGAATGGGATGGGGGGAGGAAAGCTCCCCCTCAATACGATAACGAAAGGTGCGATTCGATAAAAAGTCCCGTAGGATGAGCACGAGACGGTCAGGCACGCCGAGTTGGTATAGCTTATAGATTAAGCCATTGTGCCAGACTTTGTCGAACGCTTTCGCTATGTCGAAGAATAAGGCTCCCGTTATTGCGCCCCGTTGGAAGCCGGCGCTGACGTGTTCTACGATGCGGTGGACTTGTTGGATACATGAGTGTTCGGTTCTAAATCCGAACTGCTCATTGGGTATTAGACTCTTTGCTTCGGCAAAATCTTTGAGCCGCTTATATATAAGCCTTTCATAGATTTTACCGAGGACGTTGAGTAAGCTAATGGGACGGTAGTTAGACGGGTCAGACTTGGGCTTGCCTGGTTTGGGAATACCTATGACGGTGGCCTGTTTCCATATTGCGGGGAACATATTATTGCTCAATGCGCCATTGAAGATGGCAGTCATTAGCACTATAAGCTGGGCGGGGAAAAGTTTGAAAACCCTATTGGTGATGCCGTCGGAGCCAGGGGCTTTTCGCGGTTGGAGACTTTTAATGATATCCTGGACCTCATCAGGAGTGATGGGGGCCAGTGGATTATCGGGATCTTCGACGGGCGGAAGGGAAGTTCTACGTTCGACTTCAGCGTTCACCATGTCGAGGTGGGCTTGGTCTACTGGTTGAGAGCTGGGAGAACACTGGGACTCTAGGCTGTCGGCTAGGCATTCTGCTTTTTCAGAGTTATCGAAGGCGACACTCTTATCGGGACGAATGAGAGGAGGCATTGTGGCCTCTTCAGTGGATCGTAACTTCCTCTGAAGCTGCCAGAAGGCAAGATGGGTGGGCTCAAGTTCGCTCAGCATCTTGTCCCAGCTCGCATTACGCTGCTCGGTAATGCGTTTCCTTACAGCACGCTGTAAGTTGCGCATGTGAGCTTTGTTTGCGGCGCAGGGAAAAGCGCTGTACGCACGGATGGCTGCGTTCTTCTCGGTTATCAGATTCCGTACATCGTCCGGGAGTTTCCAGCGGTGGTCTTCCACTACAGGAACTTCCCTTGAACAATCGTTCAGGACGGATTGTACGTGATCTGTAAGCGAGTCGATCGCCGCCGTCGTGTCAGCGACTGAGACTATGTGGTCAGGAATGGTGTCCAATTGAGGCGACGTGGTGGATTTCAGTTTTTCACTTACTTTCCTCCAGTCGGTGATCAATTGGGTCGGAGGAGGTTGGGTAGGATCATGGTTACCCGAGCGGGAACCTAGGTGTAGGATAACGGGACGGTGATCCGAGTTGAGCTCGTGAAGCGCTTCTATGGAGTGTAAACGGAGGTTTACATTCTTTAGGAGCGCCACATCGAGGACATCGGGGTTATGGTTGGGGTCGTGTGGGTAGTGGGTGGGAGTCATCGGAGCGATGACGTCGTAGTTTAGGGTCGCGCCTAGGTTATACACGATTCTGCCTCTGGCATTTGTCGTATTGCTGTTCCAAGCGGGGTGTTTGGCGTTGAGATCGCCCGCTAGTAAGACGGAGTCACTCAGGCCAAAGAGAGTCGTGAGATCGCTGGTGAGTGCGATAGGATCGTCTGAAGCAAGAGACGCGACCGATGGTGGCGGATGGTAGGCAGAGATGATGGTTATCGGAGGATGACCAGTCATGCCTAGTCGACAGGCAGAGTACTCTAGGTGAGAGAGAGGCGCGGGTGGGGTCAGAGGGATGCAGTATAACTCCTTTCTATAATAAATAAGGGTACCGCCGCCGTGGCAACGTGTTCTGTCATTGCGAACTAGACGGTAATTCGCAATTTTGGGATCAACGCGGTGGGGTTTCAAAAGGGTCTCCTGTATAAGGAGGACGTCTAATTGGTGGTCGCGGAGGAATTTAGTTATTTCGGCGCGTTGGTTGAAAATGCCATTGGCGTTGAAAAAACCTAATTTGAGGGATCGAGGCCTAGTGTGGTTTGTGCGTTGGGAATCCATTGGATCAGTCCATCGCATCCATCTGGTCGAGACCTAGCACCACATCACTGTGTGTGCTGAATATTTGGCTGTACATTGCCGTTGTAATTTTGCCGTTATTCTGCTGTTCGGCAGCCAGAAGGGCATCGCGGAGAGATCTGGCTTGGCGGGTCATAAATAACCTATAATGGCGCAGTATAGTCTGGGCGCAAGCCTCGCCGTGCGCGACGGGTGAGGGATTGGGCGGTTGTTTGACTGCAGGAGCAGCAGTGGTTTGAAGCGCGGGTTTGTGACTGGCTGTGGGCTCTGTAGCCACGGCTATAGGCAGGATCTGCGCTGCGATGGGTATATCCATCAGTGCCTGCAAAGGTTTGGCAGGGGCCAAGGAGGGAAAGGCTTTTTCGTGGTTTAGCCTGTTCCACGGGGACGGTCTCTGAGGAGCAAGACGTTGGGGAATTTGAGAAGAAGGTGCCTCTCTCTGTTGGCGGGCGTTGGCGCGCTTCGCTAATTTAGGAGCGAGTTTGGGGGCTTTGGGACAGCCGCGGTAGTTTGCCGGGTGACCGGTCTGGCCGCAGAGAACGCAGCTGGGTGGTTCCGAACAGAGGGTTCGGTCTTTAGGCCGTGGGCAGTCCGCAGTGCTATGCTCGCCCAGACACTTGACGCATCTGGGAGTCGCATAGCAGTTGCTCTGCGCATGACCATACAGTTGGCAACGGTGGCATTGTCCCACTGTTGCGGTTTTGTAGGGCTTTTCTATTGAGATACCGGATAGGGAGCAAATAGACTTAATCTTAAATATTGGGTGATGACCTTCGGTTGGTTCACAAATGACAAGAACCATGTCGTACAATTCACCGCCTCTCGCTTTATGTAAGCGATGGACGGCGATCACTGGTATACCTTGATCGGCAAGGTCGTCTTTAATATCCTGTACTAGGATTTCTTTAGGGACACGTTTAATAATAACACGAGTGGGCGTGTCCTCGGGGAAGGAGAAAGTGTGAAAGGAAATATTCCTTTCACGGAGGGCGCGATATAATTCCCTATAGTCGTTCGACGTAGGGACGGTGACTTTAATGCCATTTTGGCAGGCACGGGCGTTTGTGTAGTTGATCTTTCGATCAACACACATCTTAGACACATCAGTCCATTTCCCCTTGTCCTGGATGTAAAAGGGGGGCGGAGGGCGTTGCTTCCTTTGGGTTGAGGAAGTTTGGGCTATCGGGCTGGGGGGACGACTATCCTGCGCGCGAGTGGAGGTCGTTGGGACGGGGCTAGCGGGTCGTACGGGCATTTGAGTTGGGGACGGGGGTGACGCGGTGGTCTTTTTGGCCTTGCTGGCCTGGGAGGTTTTCCCTTTCTTCCTCTTGCCGCCAGTGACGACTTGAAAGTCGTCTTCCGAGGATGAGGGGCATGATGACAAATCATTGTCGGAGTTGTTATTGGACATAGGTTCGGTGATGTCCATTTCACGGAATTCAGGTGCAGCGCACACCTGCGCGGCGTCCATTGTTTTATGAACAATGGGATTAGCAGGTGGGCCGGAAACAATGGGTGATTTCGGGAATCGGGCGATCGGCACGACTTTGTCGGCGGGCGGGGGCAATAGAGGGCTATCTACCTGGAAGTCTTTCGTTGTTTGATGAACAATGGGATCGGAGTTAATAAACACTTCCGTGAATTGACCAACTGGGATGCCTTGATCGGCAAGCGGGGGAGATAATGGGCTGTCAAGCGCGTCACTAAAATCAGCGACGTTGGCTTCGGTAGCCGGAGGACTATTAGCGATTTCACGCTGGATTTTTCCGCCATATTTGGCGGAAATAGCAGGGTTTTCCCTAAGGATCTCTAACAATATCTCCAAAATATTGGAGTTCGCCATGATTGGCGAATGGATCAAAAATTTAATGAGGAAATTTTGGAGATTTCTCTCCCGCGGGGGGCCTATTTAAAGCCTAACTGGCCTAACTCCCCGGATGGATGGGTCCGGGGATGTGTAACCCTCCCAGTCGGGTAGAGACTGGGAGGTGAGTACCTAATGGTGAGCCCTAAGCTTGTAACCGGTCGCCAGTCTTATTGTGCGAACCGGGCCCTATTGGGTCTAGTGCGAAGGGGTAGACACACCCAACCGACACTAGGTGAGTAGCTGAAAAGGAAACTCAGTAACTAGGTTTGACTAGGAGATCCCCCAAGGCCAAAACCTAGCACTCGACTCCAATTGACTGCTTCACCCTGAAGGGGATCAGCGGGTGCGTCGGGTCAGCACCCCCTTGGTTTTGTTGACACCGTGAGGTTTCCACCAAGGACCACGAGACTGTGGTTTTTGGTTTTACCCTGAAGGGGCCAAACCAAATTGTTTTTGACGATACTCTGTTAGAGAAACAGGAAATCCTTCACCGCCTCGAAAAAGGCGGATCCGGACCAGGCGTCGTAGTCGGCGACTACGAATGACGTCACGGCGAGCGCGACGAAGCGATGACACAGACACAGAACGATCGAGAGCGCGGAGCGGTACGACCGTCGCGGGCGAGCGTCGGAAGCGGAATGATGCTGATGTCCTCTGAGTGACCACATATTGTAGCACTTGATTTGACCCCTGTTCAGTCGTGGATAAATTGCTGAAAATATCCCCGTACCGAAATAGATATTTTCTATCAAATCACTTTCACCTATTGATACCCACACACCAAGGAAATTAAGTACCTACCTATCTCGTTACTCTGTACTACCTACACGATACACGATCAAAGTGAACTTTTACGAGCGATTTTAGAAGAAAGTGTAGGTAGAGACTTTCTCAGAAAACTACTGACACACGTTTTCGTAAAAGAACACGATAAACATCGTTCTTGTAAATGCTGCAATACTAAGGTGTAATATTAAGATGTTTAACATTCACAGGTGTCATAGGTCATTGGTAAAATGTCAACGCGAAAGCATTACAAAATTAAAGGCAAACGCAGTAGGCGTTTGCTTTTGTAATACCGTGCGTGTTTCCTTAGAGTAAGTGAGAAATGTTTCAACGACGTTCCTTTAGAGACAAAATAAAAGAACAAAACTAAAAGCGTATTGTTTTGACTCTGCTGTTGCCATCGTATCGGGTATCGCATGGTGATATATACAGCGTGTGTAGATATAAATCTCTCACAGCCCTGTGGTTTCGGCGCCCTGCCGTGCGAAACCTTTATTTTATTACTGCCTCTTACGAGTTCCTTGCACTTGAACTTGCAATGCGTTTACCTATACGTGCGAAACTATAATAATATCTACAGCCTGCGACTCATTTTTTTTACTTCATTTTAACTCTCAGTATAAAAACCTCCCACGCATATGCTATAGGAGGCTTATGTGCATTCAACGTAATAAAATTATCATTTAGACGAATGAAGGTGGGATTAAATTCATATCAATAACATATAAATTAATTATGACAAAACTATTTAATCTGAATAAACATATTCTAGAATCAAATAAATCATAAACATATTCTTAAAAAGGAACTCTATAAAAGCTCTCGATCTCGAGATCTCGTAGCAATTACAGAAATACCTACAAATTGTTATGCAAATCATTTGAACCTAACGACTTGGCACGGAGAACCTGTCTGATCTCGCGCCGTGTCGATGTTACCAATGCGAAAATTTATTATCGATGCCCCCAATTTACCAACACCAGTGAAATTTACAACAATCATTAGACCCCTTTGGAGCGTTCAATTTTACACGATAAAAATATTAACCGCAGATCGGAGGCGATAGCGGACGCAATTTTCGAAATAACCTTCGCAACTGGTATAAGTTTCTACTAAGCCATAAAATGTTCCAATAAGGCGTTTATTTGTACGTGGTCAAATTACTGGGGCATTTTTCTTCTTGTACCTAAGGGTACTGTAAACTGTATTCTCCAGCTCGAAAATAACGGCCCAACTAAATTATCAGAGATTATCACTTGTTAAGTGTTTGGCAAATAGCATTCGTTGTTCGCAATCTTAATTTGCAGCTATAAAATCTTATAATTCGATAAACCTAATGGACTGCATATAAATAATAAATTACGACAACTATTACAATTTTAGTAGGGTGAAAGGACCAAAGCCTATATTGCTCGTTTATAGTTATTACGAAATCTAAGACTTTATAAGGAATGTAAACCTGACAAAAGATATCAGGAGATACTGAAGAATGGTAAGTTGTTGACTTCACAGGAGATTTAATTATAAAGGATGGCCAACTATATTACACAGTACTATTATCATATCATTTCATTATGTATAATTCGTTTTTGCGACGCTATCATTTCGTCACAGTTACTAATTTAACGTAGTGCAAATTGTTTGGTGCCCTTATTTTTCGGGAGGCAAAATTATCAAATGGCTCCTGCCACTCAAGGTAGAGCGGGGCTTCCGCTTCAGCCAAAGCGGGAGGAACCATTTGTGTGTCAGACTTCTATTGACTAAAATCCAATCCTGTTTCTTCAATTGCCCTTGCGTTGTGAGACCGCGGTATCTTGTTAGAGCATTCCGCCGCCGCCCCGGAACTTTCCGAAACCCTGGTAGTGGAAATTGCCACCTGTGTTTACTTTGTATTCTTAACATGGAACAAATGTCTGATGGTTGTACATATTAATAAGAAGTATCTTAAATTGTATATAGCTAAAAAAAATACATAGGTAATTATACAATGTGGCCACTCTGCTTTTGATTAATTATATGCGTCTTTGTTAATTATATTAATTTTAGTAGATTTATTATATTAATTATTGTTCGCATCTATTCTAACATTGTCCAATGAAATTAATTCGAAAACCATTGCCTCGTATGTTTAAAAATATCGTCTGTTCGACAACCTGAAACACATAATGGTTCGGGTGGCAATGTCAAAATGAATGTTTAAGTCGACCGGTTACATACATTTGTGCATCAGCAAGTAGGCTACTCCAAAATCTTTATAATGCTGATTCATGTTCGAAATCTGTTATACAAAGACTATACATGTGTTAACTGTAAACTTGTAAATATCACATTATGTATACAAAAAGAGTTCAGGCGTTTGATCGCTGTATACATAAACAATGTTTAACCTTGGCCTTACTCATATAATTATCCAGTTCAAGAGTAACAGAGTCATTTCATGCGGTAATGGTAATGTTTGCAGTTCTCAGTATAGTGTCCTAAGCTGTTTTAGGAATATATAGAACCGATTAAATAATATTGAGCATAAATCTTTTCGAAATTTGATAGCGGTTCCTGAATAATTTCAAACATTGTAAACGGCTTGCCTGAGCTGAATCTTCGGCAGCCAGCATATGTTCACATAAAATAAATGACAGATTGCATTAAACAGTAGATTTTCATTTATTTGGGTATTACTATATTCGGTGCACGGTCCCGCTACTTAGGGTCACGTTGTGCAATCCTTGCAATATTCATCGTTCATTGTATTACAATAATTGCCACATAAATATGTATGAATTGAACTTCGAAGACCATACAGCAACTTTCAAACTGTCGAGTTTTTGTGCCCAGCACATTAAAAATGCATGAGCCCAGCGTCCCAGTTGCTGAATATATAAGAAGAAATTCGACGAGGTCGCGCGGCCCGCACCCCAGTCTGTCAAGTTTGGTGACAACTGCCTGCATTAAGGTGATCATGTGTATTTTTTTATTGTCAATGGAACGGTACCGAAAATATACTCCTTAGGTATGTATTGGAAGTTTTTCATTATTTATTTAGAAAGTGTGAGCTTATTTAAAAAGGTAGACTGCAATCAAGCCGGTGTGCGTAGGTACAAAAAGTGCACGGACAGCTTCTAGCTAGTGTCGCGTTCACACGAGTGCGAGTGATAGCGTTTCTTCCGCGAAACTATTGCGCGGCGAAAACGCGACTAGATGCGTCCGCGCAGCTTTGATCATCCGCTGCATACACAACGAGATAACGTTACACGGTACAAGCACTATTCTCATTTTATGGCATATTATTTTAATCAGTTGCCAGCTGCTATTTGAAGCACAAGTCTCTCTTTGTAATTAGATTTGTTTGTCTCATTACCTCGTTGTTGCCATAAATCACTCCGTCAGGCTATTCATGAAATCGCAACTTTAATAGCTATAAGAGCATAATTATCTACTCCTTATCGGTAACTATAAATTAATTGGACACAGAACTCGAATTATGTGCAATTTTCTTGACATGACCAAAAGGAAAAGGGGCTGTCAGTCTTCTTTTAAGGTTTATGGCAATTTTAACAGTATGTATATTTTTGGTTGATGTTGCAAACTTGAAGATGTCGAAGACTGTCATGTAATAGTTTAGCAATAAATGATAATAATCTTGGTATTGGTGCAAGTGAGCAAGGGTTTATCTATTTCGAAAGAAATAATGAGTGGTTCATGTATCTGATCCCGTGTGCATAGCCTACGTTTGGGATTGCGTTAGTCGATGGCGACATTACTGGTATGAGAGTATTGCGTCAGCGCGACCACCTCAATTAATCAAACTAATATGTTATAGTCATATAATGATGCCGATTCCGTATCATGAATACATTAAATCCGATAAATTATATTTGAATCGAATTTAATCATGTATATCTAGATGAGGGACATAGCATTTCCTACTTGCGCTTTTTTAACGACGAAGAAGAAGGCCCATTTTATGGGCCTTCTTCTTCTTCTTTGTTCAGGTTTCCGCACTTAGTCTCTGCATGAGACCATTGTGCGTGAGCCGTAAGATGGGAATATTTTATCATAATTTCAAAAAGTGAGGATAATTCTTTGATTGAGACAACATACTACGAAAATAATTATCGTAAAATATATCCCGAAAAGTAAGTTCATAACCTAAGTACATGTTCAAGAACAAATTTAATTTGATATAACTATCTAGTGTTTCATAAATTACTAACACTATTCGACACAGGAATGCTGTTATGCCCTCCAGATTTGGAATTCATTATATCTAAGTTAAGATAAAACAAGCTTTAAGCTCGATTAGGAAAACTAAGCAATATTTTGCGGTAATACTAACAGTAGTTATTGATTTATTACGGCAACATTATCTTAAGGAGTAATCAACTGAGATGCAATCCCGGTCTTTTACATCTTTACCACCATAAGCATCTATTTAGTTTACATATAAGTATATGAATTTAACAGATACGCCACCTGCTTCGTTGTCCCACAATTTATCATTGTCTCTAATGACTATATTATTTACTACTAGTTAACAAAAACAGTAGAGAAAAAAACTATTGTTGAACAAGGAACACCAAATGTCGTATGTCGTATTTCTGCGAGCGAAAGGCCGGAATATAATAGGTGCGTATTTCATTATACGATTTATGATTTATAGTCTGTCAGACAAAGCCAATAAATTGAACTATTACAACTAATTAAATTAAGATAAGAAATTGGCTTGTGATTTATTTTGATATAGACCTACATTTCTAGATTCTTAGTTAGAAGTTACAACATTATAGTATCACCGCTCCGTATTTGACACTGCATTATATTATTTATACAAGTTTTTGCTCGTAGAGTATGGCATTAGTCAGTGTTTGGGATACAGCTTTTGCTGTAAAAATGTACGGAAATAGCCTTCGAAATTTATGAGCTCTAGTAAGTAGTGCGTGCGGTGAGTTAGGCGCGGGGCCAACAACAAGTCCGAAATTAATATCTTGTATCCAACACCCGTGATCGACTACGCCGGTTCAGACGTAATTACATACTCGATTATTTGACCAATCATACGAACAATCGATTTAGGAAACCAAAGGTTGGAGTGTAAGCTCTAAACTCTTCAAAAGAAGATTCTGTATCAATTACCCTTTTTAAAACATGGCGGTACCCAGACAACAAAATTGTGACCCTTGCTAACAAGCCAAACATAATTACATATTAAAATAGTTAAAAAAGCTTTGTAGCTTTTGCAGCATAACAACACGTTGAAATTTGTGCAAAATTTCATAAACTGTAGTAGACGTTTACGAACTAATACAATATTCTATAGTACACAATCTAAAACATTAGATCTCAAGCCTAGGCAGAAGACGAGAAAATCTGTTAGAACAGTTATACAAAAACAAGACAAATATTTTAAATGTGTCATCATAACTGTAGATTGTTAATATGATTAAATAAATAAAGACTAAAATAAACAAAGAGCCATTTGTTTAACTACTAGTGATTCTGTTGCCGGTAGCGACAACAGTATTAATGCTACGTCAAACGAACAACGGGCAGATTTACTAAGATTTATGTGCATACTCCTTAGAAACGGGCTCTGACTGTCTCAAGGTTAATACTTATTAAAACCACATAATTCCAGACGAAGAGGATATTGTTATATATTTTTACAGAACTGCAAAACATTTTGCAATTTTGCACAGCTTTTAATCTTCCTTTAGCACGATTTGATAGTTTCCAAATATCTTCGTCATCTAATCTTATTTAATTTGGAAGACCAATCTGGTACTGGCGAGCACGCTAAGCTAAGATGTTGAACAATGGAAATGTCCTAATTAAGATAGTATTTCACAAAAACGCTTCCAGATGGGTTCTGGAGATTTTAGATGCCTCGTATGGACATCCAGAGCTCTCGATCAATTCATAGAATTATATTCCAATCTCCCGTTTGACTTCCTTATTTCTGGAATCCCAGGTACAGAAGCTAATGAAGAGGAACTAATGCTAATGTTTATATTTCTTCTCACGTGGACAAGTTTTGACGCTCATCAAAATTTACACTCTAGCAGTAACGATTTGCTTCCTTATAGGAATGATACCGGCTTACAGATGACCGTAATTCAACTTGATTGATTATTCCAACTAAATTTTATACAGTCACTGAGATAGTGGGTGTACAAAATAAAAAACAAGCATACAATCAGGTGATAGAATTAAACCTACCTGTACATAAAAGCATAATGACATACATTAATGATAAGGGAGATAATGTGTCATTAGTGGTAGTTTTGCTGTTTAACTGATAAACGTCGATGTGGCCCAGAGTGATAGTGAAGCCAAGTTCAAATACTTGAGAAGGTCGATCCGCGATAAGCAAAACTAAATTATGTCAGTCCACTGTCCAGTCGGCAACAGAGAGCGGCGCGGGCGCACGCTTACACTCTTATCTATTGTAATACGTCTGATGCCCGAATTTCACATGGCCTGGGTTATCGCAGCGAGATACGTTAATCCGAATCATGTAACCATACTCCATCAAAATGTTAGTTTAGGCTTTTGTAATAAAAGAATACACAGACAAAAAGATAATAACATTGAATTTTCCTCTTTGTTCTGAAAAGAAGAGCTAATCAATCATCCTTTGTACATTTGTATGCATCACTGCACTTAGTTCTGTTATAAATGAGACGAAAATGACCTTGTATTTTTTGTTAAATTCTTTTGTAAGATTTTTATCAGGATAATAATTTTGCATGTACTTATTTTTTATTAATATCAAGTTTAAGAAAAGGTCAACACTAAAGACAACACCAAATTGAAAATCTATCTTAAGACAATTTAGTATTTAAGTTAACATTGCGATTTTGCGAGTTGACTTGACATAGTACTATCAATGTACTCTTTGATATCATTTCTCAATGCCCGTGAACTTCAGCTGTATCTGTGTATACTTCAGATACTGTCACAGACATAATCTTATCTATTTGAGTAATAGAAGTAACTACACAAGTTAAAAACAGGTTGATTTTTGCCATCTGTTTGGTCTGCTTTGAGTTTAAAGACATATACACACAGCGCGTTTCCTTTATTCTGTACACCTTGTTGTGTTGTGTTTGCAAATATTTAACATTGCATGTTAGTTTGATATTTTTTTATTACTGACATCTTGTTAACATTTCAGGGTTTAACACTGTTTTTCTTTTTTGTTAAGGGAATAAATATAAAGACTATATAAGTATGTAAAGCTTAGAACTTGTAAATAAATCACGTACTGTTTTATTATCCTTTTGTCCAACGAATTAGTGTTCCATTAGGTACCTATACAATTTTGACATTTTGATCAGCTGTGTTATTCTGTAAGACCTCATTCTAAACTTCGAATCTGAATCCGCTGTGAGTTTATTGATTGGCATTCTAAAAACTCGGTTGTTGATTCGAACTTACACTAGCACTACCCTTGCGAGCGTGTCAGCGAGTTGAACTAAAGATTTTGACAGATAAAGAATGAGATGACGTGAGAAGTGGCATTCGGTAAGGTAATTCCTCCGTCACTTCAACGCTGTTTACAGAATGCAAAATCAAGGTCACTTTGAACCATAAGCGAAGTGACAGTGAATAGCTATGTGAGATGCGAGTTGTTCGAATTTTACAGAATCGACGTACTGCACTGTTTCTGGTATTAGATATTAGAATTTAGTTCTAACATTACGAATAAAATTTGGTTTACAATTGGAAATGCCACATTTCCAGAGCTTTTGCTGACGAATATACAAATTTTTTTTGTAAAACTTCTAGATAATTGTTTGTTCTTACCTCAGGTCCAGCCTGAGCTCCCGGCCATCAACTGTGAGGTTATAATGCACGGCGTGGGGCTGTAAGTGCTCCGTGAAATGAAGATCCCTTCGTGCGCGTGCATGGCCGTGGGCATGCGCATGGTTGACAGCGTGCGAAACCAGTTCGCCGTGCCTTGTCACCTTTACTGGGTGCACAACTTGCACTTTGGATGTGTCCAGGTGTCGATGCGAGTAGATACCTAGAAAAAAATAATCACATATGAGTAATACAGTAAAAAAATGGAAAACGAAAAGGCAAAGTCTGTACTTCTTTGCAAAATAATAGGCCCTTAAGCTAGATTGTAATTGTAGGCATACAAGTGCCCGCTTGCACCTTTAAGAGAGGTGGTACTGCCGGGGTCGCGAGCGCTTTGAGTGGGGATGCTGTCCGCTAACTGATTGACCATAGGAAAGACGGTGGCACAGGGTCACGGCTTGTCATGTAAAGCAAGACTCGGAAAGGACGCCCCAACAGTACCATCAGGGATATCTCTTAACTTCAAGCTTTGCACGGAGGTCTATAGAAGTAACGGGGTCCTTTCTATATACAGATGGTTATTACCGGGGTCATTTTAGCGATGTAAAAATACATTGTTTTATGGTTCATGCCCCAAAAGTCCAGGTGCCTTTTGCAGGTTTCTCGCCGAGAACAAACAAAGGTTTTCAGTAGAAAGAGTTTGATAATATACTTCCCATATGTACTCCCAATACACACTGACACCATTACAGCATAGCTTGTGTTTGTAAATCTTACGCAGCGAGTTGAAAATAGCTGTTGGAATAACGGTTGGCGTTAACGATGAAAGGGTTATACGCACTATAACAAACGTAAATAAAAAATGTATATTATCATAATGAACGTAGTAGGTAGGTACCAGTAATGAGTTAACAAAGTTGTATCTCAGTAAGAGATAAGTAGAGACGCCTTTAGGAACGTACTGTTTTAAATCAAAAAATATTATTTTGTTCGCTCGTTTTGTGTAGTGAACATAACATACATTTTGGAAAAGTTAAGAAAAAAAAAAAAATAATGATGATAATGAGTTGACCAGTTGATTTTTAATTTCAATGCAGTTACAATGTCATACTAGTAACATCTTCAATTATCCACAGAAGGGGACATTCCTATACAGTGGACGAAAACTGACCGCTAAAGCGATTGATTATGTAATTAATTATTTAAAACAAAAAATAATTATTCTACATTGAAAGCATTACATTAATTTAGTCCACAATATGAGTTCCTACCTGAAAATAAATAATAGCAACTTTGTCCTATAAATATATGTAGGTAATATAAGTGATAACACCTATTTTTAACCGACTTCTGAAAAAGGAGGAGGTTCTCAATTCGGATGTTTGTTTTTTTTTTTTTTTATGTTTGTTCGGGCATAGCTCCGTCGCTTGCCAACCGATTTGAAAAATTATTTTTTTGTTGGAAAGGGTAAATACTTCCCAAATGGTCCCATGAAAATTTTATCGAAATCGGACAAGCCGTTTCTGAAAAATCAACAAAAGTAAAAAAAAATATTTACATTGATGATCTTTTCGTTTACACGGCATTGTGTTTTTTGTTCGCGCGTTTTTAGTTTTTTGTAGTTGACATTTTGGCTTTTATAACTAGATTAATTACAAATTGACCCACTAAAAAGCGCTAAAATAAAAACATATTTGCAAAAAAAATTAAACCGACTTCCATATCAAAACACTACAAAGCCAAAAATAATTTTAATTTCAGAAGGCGGTGTGAAAAAAAAAGAAAATACAAAACCAATAACACCGACTACCGAAATTAAAATTATTTTTGGCTTTGTAGTGTTTTGACATGGAAGTCGGTTTAATTTTTTTGCAAAAAAGTTTTTATTTTACAACGACAACCTAGATTTTCGTAATAATATTGACGGGGGTGTTATTAAGAGAAGCTTCTGGTTAAATAATAACTACCGCACGGGTCGATCTTCAAGGTTAAGCGAGGCTTTCAGAGGTCGCTCTGTAGATGGGTGATCAAAGTTTCATGTACAAACTTGTACAACTTTGACAGTCTTACGAGTAGTCAGAAGCCAGAAAAATCTGACACTGGTCTGTAACGGGTATTGTGTTACCCAGATACTCACTTGTGGACGTCAGATAGCCAGTCGCCCCATGTAAAACACTAGTAGCTGCAACCGCTTAGGTTGGGAGCCAACGGGAACATAGTTGGAAAAGGCTAAGCAGGTGATGATTGACGGGATTGCTGTTAGACGGGCAGGATACAATGATGGTGCAGCCGTTTTCCAGCAACAGCGGAAATTAGATACAAAACTGTAAGACGATAACCGGGCTTTGCTGACGGTAGTAAATAAATAAATAATAGGTCGCAAGTTCGAATCCTATCCATTACACCAGTGTTTTTCAATCTTTTTGTATACGCGACCCCTTTACAGGATGAAAAATTGTCACGACCCCCTTAAGACATATACAGATAAAAAAATTTTTAGCAAAAAATAGAACCGACTTCTATATAAAAACACTACAAAGGCAAAAATAACTTTAATTTCCGTAGTCGGTGTCATTTGTTTTGTATTTTCTTTTTTTTTTTGATACCGCCTTCCGAAATTAAAGTTATTTTTAACCGACTTCAAAAAAAGGAGGTTTACAATTCGTCTTGAACTTTTTTTTTTTTTTTTTTTTTATGTATGTTACCTCATTACTCGGAGACGGCTGGACCGATTTGGAAAATTCTTTTTGCGTTTGAAAGGGTATACTTTCTAGTTGGTCCCATTGTTACGAAATCAGGATCTGATGATGAGATCCTGGAGAAATCAAGGGAACTCTTCAAATATTATAGGCACACCTATAGCGTTTTAGGTATTTCTTATAGTACCTTGAGCAGTTGCTCTCGAAAAGTACCATTTGGGGAAGTTGAACTGATGATGAAGACCACAGATCGCCACTGAAACTACTCAATAATAAGTATTTCGTGGATTGCGATTTGATTACTTGAGTACGGATGTTAAATACTTTATGCTCGTCGCAATACATACGAGTAGGTATGGTGATGTAGAGCTGATGGTCAAGTACCAGGAGAACTCCTCAAAAATTAACGGCTATGCATCGGGAAAAGCAATATTTTGTAAAAGGTGATAAGTTGTTGACATTATGGCTTTTGTAACTAGATAAATTACAAACCGACCCACTAAAAAGCGTGAAAAAAAAATTTTTGCAAAAAATAGAACCGACTTCCATATCAAAACACTACAAAGCCAAAAATAACTTTAATTTCGGAAGGCGGTGTAAAAAATAAAGAAATCCAAAACCAATAACACCGACTACCGAAATTAAAGTTATTTTTGGCTTTGTAGTGTTTTGATATGGAAGTCGGTTCTATTTTTTGCAAAAATTTTTTTTTTGCCTTTAATATAATAATAATATAATATAATATTCCACAACTTTCACACAACGCCATCTAGTCCCAAACTAAGCAGAGCTTGTGGTATGAGTACTAGACAACTGATAAACATACATAATATTTCTAAATACATACATATTATAGATAAAATACACCCAGACAAAGAACAAATGATCGTGCTCATCACACAAACATTTGTCCTAGATGGGAATCGAACCCACGACCTTGCGCATAGCAGTCGGTTGTATTTTTGCAAAATTTTAAATGACGCTTTTTAGTGGGTCGGTTTGTAATTTATCTAGTTACAAAAGCCAAAATGTCAACTACTTATCTCCTTTTACAAAATATTGCTTTTCCCGGTGAAGACCCGTCAATTTTTGAGGAGTTCTCCTGGTACATCACCATCAAATCTACTTCACCATATGCATTGTGACGATCATAAAGTGCTTAACATCTATATTCAAGTAATCGAAGCGGGTTCCGCTTCGATTACTTTAAATACTTATTATTCCAACTTATATATTGCGTAGTTCCAGTGGCCATCTGTGGTCTTCATCATCAGATCCACTTCACAAATGGTGCTTTTCAAATGCAACTACACAAGTTACTATAAAAAATACTGAAATCACTATAGGTGTGCCTATAATATTTGAAGAGTTCCCTTGATTTCTCCAGGATTCCATCATCAGATCCTGACTTGGTGGCAATGGGACCGATAAAATAGGAAAAGCAATATTTTGTAATAGGTTATAAGTAATTGAGATTTAGGCTTTTATAACTAGGTACATACCATTATTATAGTTTCAAACTCAAATGGGTCCCGCCTGCTTCCAACTTTTATTTAATTTAAAATGGGCTTGTTTTTATTAGCTTTTCAGTTAGTTTTAGTATAAGGTTGCAGTCGGTTTTTTTTATTTTTTTTATTACTTTTTTTATTTCCAGCTTTTTAGTTTACAGATGAGAAAAATTTCGCAGATGATTTAGTTCTTTATACGTGTTTTTTTACGATTTGTCACTTTGAATTACTTTTAACCATATAAGTTGAATATATTTTTGTAATCACCTTTTAAAACCCTTTATTTTGATACCCACTCGATAGGTTTTGAGAAAAAAAAAACCGTTTAGAAGGCATAATATGGCGCCAAAAATCCGCCATTTTGTTTTTTTTTTTACTTTGATATACCCAGTGTCACTCTCACAGTCAATATGAATCTAACGATACCTCTCAAGCTAAAATCTGTCGAGCCGTTCAGGCCACAGAGGGTGCCAAACAATTATACAAACATACATTAGCTATAACCTAGGAGTCTTTAAGTCAAGAGTGAATAGGTTACTTTTTAGGTAAGCGTGCTCCATCTTCGACCACATCATCACTTACCATCAGGTGAGATGGTGGTCAAACGCGAACCTATTCTAAATAAAAAAAAAAAAAAAAAAAAATACATACTCTCGAAAAACATAACCCTCCTTCTGGCGCACTCGGGTAAAAAGAGTGAAATAAAAACTTTTTACCAAAAAATTAAACCGACTTCCAAAAAACACTGCAAAGTGAAAAATAACTTTAATTTCGGAAGTCGGTGCCAAAAACGAATATACAAAACTAAAGACACCGACTACCGAAATTAAAGTTATTTTTCACTTTGCAGTGTTTTTTTGGATCTCTGTTTAATTTTTTGGTAAAAAGTTTTTATATGAATATGATACCTATCTATTAATTATTTATTTGTATGCAAGGAAATCTGAAGGAAAAACTTGTAGATTTAGCTTCTGACGGCGCACAGTGTGGTATTTTTGAAATCTAGGAGGACAATATTAAAAATTGACACATTTAATTACCATCCTGCCACTTACTTAAAATCAATAACAATACACCATATTTCAAGCACACAAGACTTGTTTTCCTAGAAGTCGAGTCGAACAATAAAAAAAAAGGGTCAGACCGGCCAACTACCTGCGGTTATACAGTCGCTTAGAGTGAACGGTAGCGTCATTCGTCTGAGTTTGTTCGATGGATACGCTGTGTTTCTGTGTGCTAGTTGTGTTTAAGTGTTGTTATCGTCTTCGTTTGAGTCTTGAGGTAAGCAAGCAAAACTAATAAATACGAATATATATCCAGCATATTGTAAAGTCAAACTGGCAAAAAAACTTTGCTACCCCAATGACATAGATGTTACAGACACATATGCAGAAATCAAACTACAATTTTTTAATCGATCATACGATTACAAGATTATGCAAGACGCAAGAAGAGGTTTTAAAAACTATAAAAAATATACGAAACCTACAGATAATAGTGAAGTGGGGTTGTGATGGTGCGGAACAAAATAGATATAAACAAAAATTTTCTGAGGAACAGTGTAGTGATGAAAGTCTTTTTAGTATATCTATGGTACCCCTGCAAATGTATGTGGAAAATAACAAAATTATTATATGGCAAAATCCTTCGCCATCTTCAACCAGATATTGTCGACCAATAAAGATTATGTTTGCAAAAGAAAATGCAAATTTGATAACTACAGAAGTTGACAAAATCAGGAGTCAAATTGAAACTCTAACACCGACAAAAATTTCAGTTAATAGCGTGGAGATGTTAGTAAAGGTTAAAATGATATTTTGCATGATTGACGGCAAAGTTTGCAATGCTGTTGCTTCTTGTGCATCTACACAAACTTGTTATTTGTGTGGTGCAAAACCAAAAGAAATGAACAATAAACATCTGATTATAGCCAAGACGGTCAAACAAGATTTTCTGTTATTCGGTTTATCACCGCTACACGCATGGATACGTTTTTTTGAATGTATTTTACATATTTGATATCGCCTCGGTATTAAATCATGGTAGGCCAGAGGAGATGAAAACAAAAAGATCGTGGCAGAAAAAAAGAAAGATGTTCAAGAAAAGTTTAGGAGTCAGTTGGGATTGTTGGTTGATATGCCTAAACAAAATACTGGCAATACTAATGATGGTAACACGGCACGAAAATTTTTTAGAAATGCTGAAAAATCCGCAGACATAACAGGCGTCAGTGTTACACTTATTAAACGCTTTCATGTTATTTTAGAGTGCATAAATAGTGGTTTTCCGGTCAATTGTGACAAGTTTGACGAATACTGTAAAGCAACTAGTGATTTATATATTAAGGAATACTTGTGGTACGGATGCCAGTAAGCGTGCATAAAATTCTCTTCCACGGAAAAGATATTATTTTGTCGTGTGTTGTCCCAATTGGTCAGTTGTCAGAGGAGGCACAAGAATCTAGAAATAAACATAATAAGAAGTTTAGAGAGCTGTTTACGAGAAAGACTTCACGAGTCGATACTAATAGGGATTTAATCAATAGGTTGCTTATAACTTCAGATCCATATATAGCAAGTTTACGTGGTTTGCCCAAAACCAAGCGTGGGAAAATTACTCCAGAAGTACTAAAGTTGCTAGAAATTAGAACTCCACCAATGGAAATTGGTGAAGGTCAATCAGACGAATTTGGTCAAGATTCTACCAGAGATACAGATGAATCTGATAGTGACTCTGATTAATTGGTCTGCTTAGTGCAAGTGAAGCAATATAAAGCCCTAAGTTATAATATTATAAAAAATATTAAAAAAAAATACAATATTGTAGCTTTATTAATCACCCATTGTAATATTCTATACCCGTAAATCAATTGTATGTTTTAGATTTCTCATTGATTATATAAAATGTAAGTTATTGATGTTTCATTTCAATATTTCTCTGCTTAAAGTATTTTTTTATTGCGTCAAATAAATGTTTTTACTCAATTAAAGCATAAAATAATTTTGTCCACCTAGATTTAAAAAATATCGCACTGTGCGGCGTGCTGAAAATGGAATATCTTTGCAAAATATTGACGTGTTTTGGATGAAACGAAAACAAGAATATCCAGAGCTGGCAAGGGAAGCCCTAAAATTATTAGTGCTATTTGCCACCTCATACTTGTGCGAACTAACATTCTCCTCAATGGTGGACATTAAAACTAAAAAAAAAACTTTTTAGCAAAAAATAGAACCGACTTCCATATAAAAACACTACAAAGGCAAAAATAACTTTAATTTCGCAAGGCGGTGTCAAAAACGAAAATATATACAAAACTAAAGACACCGCCTTCCGAAATTAAAGTTATTTTTGCCTTTGTAGTGTTTTTATATGGAAGTCGGTTCTATTTTTTGCTAAAAAGTTTTTTTCACGCTTTTTATTGGGTCGGTTTGTAATTTATCTAGTTACAAAAGCCAAAATATCAACTACTTATCACCTTTTACAAAATATTGCTTTTCCCGGTGCAGAGCCGTTAATTTTTGAGGAGTTCTCCTGGTACATCACCATCAGCTCTACTTCACCATATGCATTGTGACGAGCATAAAGTGCTTAACATCCATATTCAAGTAATCTAATCGCAATCAACGAAATACTTATTATTGAGTAGTTTCGGTGGCCATCTGGGGTCTTCATCATCAGTTCCACTTCCTCAAATGGTGCTTTCGAGAGCAACTGCACAAGCTACTATAAGAAATACCCAAAACGCTATAGGTGTGCCTATAATATTTGAAGAGTTCCCTCGATTTCTCCAGGATCCCATCATCAGATCCTGATTTCGTAACAATGGGACCAACTAGAAACTATACCCATTCAAATGCAAAAAGAATTTTTCAAATCGGTCCAGCCGTCTCCGAGATATGAGGTAACATACATAAAAAAAAAAAAAAAAAAAAAAAAAAGTTCAAGACGAATTGTAAACCTCCTTTTTTTGAAGTCGGTTAAAAAGAGAAACAGACTACTACTAGAAAATTGTTTAATCATAAACGTTTCTAAAATAGCACCACGCTTTGAGAACTTTTTGAAAAATACACAAGCACATCCTTCTCACTGATATTGTATTTTTATTGTAGTGTAGAACCTTGTCATTTCTCTTTTGCCGTCGATCACCCGAATAAGGCTTCGCGACCCCTTTGGGAAATTCCCCACAGATTGAAAAACACTGCATTACGCTATTGCCGTAAACCCACTCCAGACACAAGCATATTTAGCTTAGTTGGAGGGGTTAACAAGAATGCTAGTAATGTGAATTCTACCCACATTGCTAGTAATCTTTAAAAAAAAAAAAAACAAAAAGAAACTGTAGTATGTGGACAACAGGCCACGTACGACACTTATTTATACTTGCATGAGCAAGTAAAAAATCTAAAGAGCAATAGGACCCCATTTTTGGTCCACATTTTGCTCAACGAATGTATTTTTAAAAGCTATAAAGATATTTTATAACTGCATTTTTATTAACAGGGCGAGACGTGACATTTGGAAGATTTTATTTGTTTTGCATAAAATGAAGTTCAAATCTTGTTTAAATTAATTATGCTAATACCTACAAGGAAAAAAGTTGTTTACGAAAACCACGTGGACAGGGAATACTTGGCACAGTCAAAAAATCAATAAATGCAGAATAAGTGCAGGAAGCATGATATTTTTTATATTTAATTAACTACTAATATACCCCTGGTTAGTTTTAATGAAATAAGTAATTTACCGTATAAACGAGGTGAAAGAAAGAAAAGGCAATGTGGGAAAAAGAGTTAAGTACAAAAACTACACACTTTAAAATATAATAAAACGACAAAAAGACAATGGAACGTTAACACTCCTCACGTAGAACGAGTTGAGGGCTTTAATGGCATTGTATTTATGAAGTAATGTGGTCCCTGGGCCCTAAACATGGCGCCATCTCCGGGCGCCACTCGTACTTCTATATATCTCATAGCGATTAACGCCTTAATTATATACCAACAACATTCCTCTAATAAATTATAATGACATTTCATGCATTAAACATTATTTTTTATTTAGGCGTGCCTTAGGGCTAACCTCGAAATAAGATGAAAGTTTGAAGAATTAAGCGTAGAAGACGGTTACTCTCGTGTTAATCATCTTTATTTTTGGATGTATAGTGAGTGGTACCTATTTATGAGGTACATCTATGTTACAAGTGTAAATTAGTAATACATACCGTAACCCATAAAACAATCTTGCCGGATTGCTGCCCTGGGATCTGGAGGCGACTGCCCTCCAGCGCGTCTATGAATGGCGCGTGGAGGCACAGCGCCGGGGCGTATCCCCGCTGCCTCGAGAAGTCGAGGCGCGGCGGGAAGAGCTCCAGCGCGATCTCAGGGCAGTATGGAGGGAATGACTGTCGCAACCGAAGGCCGGACACGCCGCAATTGCGGCGGTAAGACCCCTCTTTGAGGAGTGGCTAGATCGGCGTCACGGCGTCCTGACCTACCGCATGACGCAGGTCCTCACCGGACACGGAAGTTTCGGGAGGTACCTGTGTCTGATGGGAAAGGAAGAAACGCCTGGGTGTCACCACTGCGAGGGTCGCCCTGAGGACACAGTCGAGCACACGGTGCAGGACTGCCCCGCTTGGGCAGAGCACCGACGTGTCCTCACGGCGGCAATAGGCGGAGACCTCTCGCGCCCGGCATTGGTCGAGGCCATGCTGCGGGGCGAGAGGGAGTGGGAAGCGGTCTCCTCCTTCTGCGAAGCAGTCATGCTTCCGAAGGAGGAGGCGGGCCGCGTGAGGGAGAGGATGGCGTCCTCCTTCCAGCCCAGCCGCAGTGGTAGATGCCCACGGCATCGGACGTCTGCCGACGATCTCCGGCCACCGTAGGCGCGGGCATGCGGACAGCGAGTAAAGGGCAACTCGCTGTCCGACCATGGACCATGCCCGGGTCGACGGCGCGTTGTGTTCCACGCGCGCCTCAAAGAGCGTCAGCAATATGACGAGGCCCCCCGTAGAGGGCCGAAGCCTGCCGGGGTCGTGGGACTCATCCCATTACCGTGACCCCGGTACGTAAAGGGTTATTGAAGGAACACCGTGGATTTTAGTCAGTAAAAGTCTGACAGTCCCTCCCACCCTGCCCGGGGTGGGAGGACTTATTTGATAATATTACCACGCAAAAAAAAAAGACCATAAAACAATAGAAGACGAAACAATATGTATCACAGTCAGAATGTGTCCCACAATGATCCATAGCGTTACCATTCCGTAACATTACCCCGAAGCGCGCCAGCACGACACGTTCCTAGACAACGAAGTTCTCGGTAATATGTTAAATTTTTCATAGACAATCATAATTGCTAGCTTATCACTCATCATATGGACGATTTCATATGAAATGTGTGTGCTTGGTCAGCGACGGAGCGGCGCTAGTCACTCGACACTCGCTGACTGCTAAGGCCACACAGGTTCTACTCGCTACTCGTGTTTTTCTCACTCCATATTAGTCTTCCGAGGCTCATATATAAATGAATTTAATTAAGGTAAAAACTACGATTGTTTAAGCCTTAGCTGGTTTAAGTGCTCCCCACACGATAAATGGATTAATAGAGCGATAATTTTCTTAGAACTTGCCTTAAAAATTGTTGCTCAGACTATGTTTAATTGCGCGAGTAATTTGTGAAAAAACCAGAATTTTATTAATACGTCCGATTTTTAAGAAAACGCCGTATAAGAATTAACTATTATTAAAATGCTTGAAAAACTTATAGTAGGTAGTCATTCTTTATTGAAACGATCTTTTATTAATGAATTGTAATCAAAACCAATCTTTTTATTATAGTCATCATCGTATCATGTGTACATTATTAAATTTATAATGGACAAAGTTACCATAAAGTAGCCGTAAGAATGGTTTTGAGTAGGAAGGCTTCATCTATGGTATGAATCTAAAACCAATAATGTAAGTAAGTGTTGTAATGAGAGGCGTAGACCGAGTATTTCACCGTTGATGTTGTTATGCATGGCTGCAATTACTGGTAATTACAGTGCGTAGGTACCGCCCCCTGCCGGGTGACAACAGAGCACATCACTACGTTACTGATGACTGGATTTAATTGCCGCTTAGCTTATATCTCTCCTCTATGTTCTTTACAAGCGTTTGATAAAACTTTATCACTATTACAAAATATTAATTACCTGACATGACAAATCATTTATTTAGCAAAATAGAATCATCATCAGTGTGGACTACATTTAAAACCGATTACCTACTTTTCTATGTACCTAACTACGCATATATGTGGAGAAGATCGATTACGTAAATTAATTTTATGCTTATATACACTTGATCATTCAATTAACGTAGTAAGGCAACCTAGATCGGTAATGTTATTAACTCTGTAGGGCGCCACATAGGTACGAGGCCTCACAAACTAATTTGTTCACCATATAAAGAATTTATATCAGGCCGTCCTTATCTAGACACGAGTACCTCCTGTGGCTTTAATAAGTATATATTCTAATAGAATTAATTATTATTAATCAAGTTCGAATACCGGATAGGAACCAGTCTAGTGGTAATCTTCA
Organism: Tholera decimalis; assembly: GCA_943138885.2. Lineage (NCBI taxonomy): Eukaryota > Metazoa > Arthropoda > Insecta > Lepidoptera > Noctuidae > Tholera > Tholera decimalis. The sequence goes on from OW964562.2 coordinate 22,906,971, forward strand.
CGTCTCAGAATTGGTACCATATTGGTTTGGTCGTTCGTCATTATATTTCGGGTCTTCGGTCAAGGCAAGTCATAATTGTCATAAGTGTTTGTCATTAATTTTTATAATAGTGAATAAAATGCGTAAAATTGGGCACATTACAAAGTTACCGAGCAGCAAACTTATTTGTGTGAGGTGATAAGTTACATCACCCTTAATTGTTCATAATCAGTGTGTTCAAACAAAAGTGTTATGTGTGATGTGACAAGAAAAAACGTTTTCATAATAGTTTCCTGTACAAACTAAGATGCGTAATTATTTACTTTGTGACTAAACTATAATCTACTTTTGTAAAGGAGGAATTACACAATTATTGAAAACATTTGCAAGAAAAATAAAAACACTAACAACAAAATATTTTCGTCTACTGCATTTCCGTGAAAAAACGGGTTAACAGACGCACATCACTTTACGATCGTATCCTCGGCCGACAAGTGACAGCTTTACGTCATGTCTCACGTCACCAAGATCAACAGATTCGCGCCTTTTCTGCACTAACTGATAAGATTGCTTGAGCAAATATTGATCTCATTAGATAAGCGAATCAAGATCGTTATACTTTGCACTTTCCAACGATAAATTTGGGCAATAATTAAGTACTTTTACAATATGATAATCTAATATTAACAAGGTAATTTATGGTAAGAATTAAACATTTTCGTTCGCAATTGAATATTAATTTCAGGTGGGCATAATCACTAAGGGACGAATTTAGAATGAAAGTTCGACGACCGTGTCGCTCACTTACAGCTTTGTTTTATAAATCCCGCCACCGATTGCCGCTTTACGGTTATTGGTTTGATTACGTTTATGCTTCATTTTGAAGCTTTCAGTTCAACTCACTCTACGTTATCCGCGATCTATTTTTGAAGTGTTCTTAAGTCTGGAAATAGAAGGTCTGACTGCATTAGTGCTTTGGTTAATTCATGTTCCATCGGCCACTTATTACTGGTCTGAAACGCGCTTAAAATTATTAACGAATCATAGGGCTTTATTAATTCTCTTCAGGTGTGTTATTCATTTGTATTACGTACAACCAGCGAACCTTTATGTTGCCAGCATGTCTAAACGGACAAATGCATACGCAGAAATTACAGCACTATTTTGTACATCATAGACAAAAAAATCGGCCAGACATCGTATGATTTTACCAATAGCCTCATAAGCAGTTTTTGAATTTCAATAAGACATTCGTTTAATGGTAAAGTTTAAAAATGGGCGTTTATAGTCATGACCTTAAAAAGTTGTGGTTAATAAATAAAAATATCAACGTCATTGGTGAGTGTCCAGAAAAATTGCAGTTAGTTACAGTAACACAATACTGTGCTATATTATAGTTTACCTTACAGTTTTTCATAAGCCGATTTATGCGGTAGGTAACAACGTAAAGTGAATACTTAATTTTGAGATTCAAGTATTTTATAACAAGTTCGGAATGACTATATAACTACTGGTGTGGTCGTAAGTCGGTAGATGAAATTTGTAATTAAAATAATTGTATGTTGGGTGGATACTGGTCTGTATTACGTGGTCTGTTGTGTAGTATAACTTCGAGTATAATTTTACAATAGTAATTTATTGAGAACCTGTTTATTATTGCTCGAAAACAAATATGTATTGTATAACAATTTTAATCCAATTATATTTGTAATGTTGTTTTCAATCATGAATATACCTATATCTGTACAGTTTCATTTAAGTATGACCCTTCTCAAAAAATTACAAGGCTTAAGCTCGTAAAATTAGGGTGTCTGCACGAGATACATTAATCAAAGAACGAGCAAAGGCCAATAAGGATTAACCCTAAAAGCCTCTCATTTCGCGACTGTCACGCGTGCTCTGAATCCAATTATCAGTATTTCAAACTTAGTGACATTTAGAAAACAAAGCGCAAGATTAGCGTGATGAACTACGGATATGATACTTTATCTGATGGATACGGTAGACCCTTGTCACGACGTATGTCACACGTCACTTTTAATTGTAAATCGGATACGATCGGATTATACGAAGATTTGAGTTTTGACCTCAAACGTCTTGCCATATTTTATATTGCTTTTGATTTACATATTTTGGATTGGCATTATAATAGTTAAATTAATGGGTAGTTATCGTGAAATTATAATATATTATCGATATGTGAAACAAAATGTTCAATCGATGTTTTCGGTGAGAATTCTTTAGCAGGCCAAAGTGTGTGTGTAAAGGGTTTTAAAATTTTTAATAGTCTAATTTAAAGACTTATTTCTAATTATAATTTTAAGACCACCCTTGATATTGTTGTCGTCTCGTTGGCATTTAATCACTTTTTATTAAGATTGTAGAACACGTTAGAAACAAGAAGTGTTGCCAAAACAAAATATTTAAGAGGCGTTATAATGGTCTCATTAAAAAGTCGCAATTATTGTGTAAATAAGACAAATAGCTGAAGCGTCGCCTACGATACTGTTAACCCATTTCGCTCTGTTGAATCTTAAATATTACTAGAGAACACAGCTGATGCATTAATGTTTTATTAACTATCACTTTCGTGAATATTGTAACAAGCTGTGAAAAATCAAAAGAATAGTTGGCATAGTCTGCTAAATGGTTCTTGCTCTGTGTAAGCAAAACCTAGTACGAAAATTGGATGCTGTATCAAAATGTTCAGCAAAAATGTGAAGCAGCTGATACGATGAAACAAATAATGTAGCGGATCGAGAAAAATAGATCAGTTTGTTAAAATTGAAAACATTTGATTTGTGATGTGATGTGGGTGAATGTCATCTAAGCTAAGCCAAGAAAAGCATGAAAAATAAATTAAATAAGGTAAAAAGAAGTATTTTAGAAAACCCCTTTGCCCTATTAATTATAAGGTAAAACCCCCAAACAATAAACGATTGTAAATAAAGTTGTTCCTATCAATAATTACCTACTCTTATGACACAAGATTTGTAATCTTCTACAATTCAGATAATATTATATTATAAAAAATCACCTGAGCTCACAATAGTTACTATATAATTACTTGATATGACCCAAATGCCTAGTTTATTCATTCTTGTTTAAGGCAATTTCTTAATAGATGAATTAGCTATTTTTATAAACAAACAACTAGTTTCATAGATACATTGTCTATGCTGAGCAAGGCCTAAGCTTTGTTTCTCGCTAGCAGAAAGGTGAAAAAGTGTATCACAAGTAGAGATATATTGAAAGATGAAAAGTTATACCAAATTAATTAGTACGCTCCTCAAAAACTGAATTTAATTTATTATATTTAAGACCTCTTCGAAATGCAATGTTTTTTGTGTTTCCTGCTGTTCCTCCATACTTTTCATGTCCTTCACATCTTGGCTGTTCTATACAACCTCTGGATACTAATAATCTGGTACTAATAAGGTAGATACAAATTACAATAGTAACATAGGTGCAATTTAGAGTAAGTACTCAAGTATTATAAGTATCGTCAAAGTACTCACCAGTATGTAGTAGGTTCCTTATGCTATCCTGGACATCCTTATCCACGTCCCCGGTAGCCGCGCCCTGCGTGAGCTCTATCGTGACATGCTTGGCGGCACACCACGCCACCAGCAGTTGAAACAATAACAGTTTGAATAACGAACACCGCACATCCATCTTTCTCAGCACCCGACACTCAGGTACACGCATTTTTGAGTCCACGTATAAAAATATAAGTCTTAAAATTTCACTTTTCTATTTCACTACACTATTACCGACAAAAGGATTGTCCTATAATATTTTGGCGTAACATTTACGAAGCTTTGTGCTTGTAGTTAGATATTGATAATGTGCTCATCATCCGTCTTCTGAGCCGGTTTGTCATCATACACTACCTGGAACAAAAAATTATAATTAGATCACGTTTTAAACCTTTAAGTTGTAACTACTACTTTAAGTACGTCAATGAACGATTAAAGATGACATACATTGATTTTTGCATAATTAATGTGACAAAATATAAAAGCCACTACGCTAGCTTAAATGTAAGAATATTGAAAAAGTTATAAAAATATTCGTAATTACTATCATGAAGAGTTGACATTGGTAACTAGTTAACAGAGATAAAACTACAGCGGCCACTTACCATAACTGTGCCAAATTTAATTGTTTTATAGTTATTGCAGATAATTACTAAAATATTAATATTAAATAGATAGGTACGTTAAAGTAATTAGAAGCGTCTCGCGCAACGCGGTTCTTACGAGCAGCGTATGTAGTACGACGTACACGACCGATGTCTATAGATCGCTATCTGTATCTGAGAGCGGCTCGTAGGTTATATAATTATTCATAATTACGTATTATCTCCTCACTTCAAAAGTACACAAAATTTGTGAATACGTCCCAAAGAAATAGTAATCTTTTTATGAAACCCATTCAATAAAACAATATGTACATTATGCCGGGGGACGACTCTCACAAAAATACCAGTTATGACAAAAATATGTGAATCTGAACACATAAAATTGCTAATGAAGTGACAATGGGACATATTAACATAATAATAAGTTACAAGAAACAGATGCGTGAGATTGAGACATGATATATTTTTTATCGAAAAAACTGGCCCATTAAACGATGGACGGCAAATAGCTGACTGCTTCTCTTTAAAGGCAGAGCTTTCTTCATCGGCATCGCGACAAAACACGAATGATTGACAGCCTGTAGAGTTATGTACAATTTTAAACCATAAATAAGTCTTCTCCACAAATATGTACATACATTACTTATTGTCATTATAATTTTAACATGAAAGTTTTAAACTTTTGTGATTCACATAGTCGCTTTGCTAAAAGAGTAAAGATAGAGTGAAACAATAACCGGGACAAGACATTCTTTCTATTAAGGAATGTACCTATTTTAGGAATTAGAAGCAAAGGGCTCGGGTCCATGTGGCGCGATAACGCTGGCGCCAGCTACTCGACAGCTTTTGTTTTTGTTTGCTGCTTCGTACGGGACGCGAGTCGAGGCGCCATGACGGATTGTTAAAAATGTTTACTGAGACGCTTTATGCGTCTGTTATTAACGCTAGTCCATGGAAACAAAGGGGTACCACACTTTATCTCAGTAGTTTCACCTGACGATTATGGCATTTAAACAATGATACAGCCGCACAATGAATGAAAGTGCTACATGCAAACACAAAAGAGTAAACGGGTCAACATAATGGTGGCAATTGCGGGCGTTACAACAGTTTACAGTAATTTCACTACAAAAGCACCTGACAACAATATTTTGCAAATAAAATGTAAAAATTTTACAAAAAGTACATTACTATCATCAATAAATTATTGTAATACGATTCTTATTTCCTTTTCACTTACGTAAAGACCGTGACACCACGTTTGTGCCACATTTAATTAGCCCATGTGAATACATCCATACGCCACGGCCCGAGTGCCAATATGGGCCACCTGTATCAAACGTACAACAGAAATGTGCTTCATGTACAGCTGTGTAAATTTTTAGAACTATTCTGTCGTTAATGAAATCGGCTTGGTAACCGCAAGGTCTGTAAAGGTTGCCTTTCATAGGTTAATGAAATACATGATATATGAAACGGTAAAGTAAAACTGCCGGTATGTTTACTAGGAAATATGTAACGCTCACTGGATATTATCGTGTTTAATGTTGAAAGTAATTTTACTATTTTGTATACATTATCACCAATCTTAATAAAATCGAATGTTTAGTGCATAATGTGCAGATTATATCGCGAAAATAGAAGTATCTTTGAAGTTTGTTCCACATGCATTTTACAACGTACATCATAAATTACATATACACTTATATTGTATATCAATAAATTACATCAATTTTAACATAATGTAACGTGTAGAATAATGACACCGCACGCAGTACAAACATCTTAATCTTTACAACTCTCTGATTTCGCGGTATCACGTAGTATCATTGTTATCAGCAAAGATAATAATATCTCTGTTTGTACAAAACCTAATCTTAGTGCTGACCCGATTCGTGCCTAGGCTAATAATGACGTATGACCTGGACTCAATCTCTTCCACTGTCTTACTCAAACATCTGATAAAATGAGACTTAGCAGATGTCTCTATTGAGGCCAAGTTGTCATTTGAACGGTTATATAATTCATACCTGTATGCAAGGTAGGAGATGAAACTAGTATCGAGCATTGAGAGTTTGTAGTCGCAAGTAACAAAACTTAAGATGTATAAGGCTTGCTCCAATTTTGGAAGATTTGAGTAAGCCTTATTAAAGCAGCAGTTAGGAATGTAGGATTCGATCACGTACAATTACTGGTCGTAATTCCGACTAAGTAACGAATAAGTGAATTTAAATTGCAGCTTGTAATAGTATGCTTGATATAGATAATGTGATGTCTCGGGTAACAAAAAGTGGTATGGACGCGGACGGACTGACGGACAGGTCGCTGGCGCCAACACCCGCCAACAAAGGACAGAGATAGGACATAGGAATTGGTAAAACGCGTCCCTTTTATTCTTTTTTAAAAACAAGTCCCTTATTAAGATACTTTCAATAAAAATCAACCTTTGCGTAGAGCAGCATCACTTCCTGTACAACAACAACTACGTCAGCGTCAAGATAAAAGATATGAATCATTAAATTAAAATATTAATTACTTGTGCTCGTTGCTTAAGGAGATTTAATTTGCATGCTGCTCAAACGAAATGCTCATGTAAGGTACTACGAATGCTTAGTGATGTGTCTTTGCGCACAAAACATTCTGTACCTAAATGATGAAACCTTGAAGTATCTTAATGTAAAGTCGTACCTACCTACTGCAGAGTTTTCCATGTGGAAACGTGAGATGAAATCTTAAGTCTCTTATCATAACTGTGCTATTTTTAAAACTATACTAATCGTTGATTTTACTTTTTTGTAATTTGTCTACGTGATAAGAGCGACGTCTCCGTTTACCAACTTTATCATAATTTAGATTCTAACGTAATGTTTTAAATTGTTATTATTTATAAGCTTATAAATTACATTCCACGTGTAGGTACCTATTAACGATGCCACATGGGATATCTTTGCATTTAAAGACTAGATAAACTGCATTTAAAATTTGTTGATAAAACGGCACGTGGAGACAATATTGCGTATTGTTTATTGCTGGAATTATCTAAAGTATTTACCGACAATACTGTTACAGTATAAAGTAATTTATTAAGTGTTTATAAGTATGATGTGAAGGAAGCTTAACAATGCGCCAGTGCTGGTGCGAGCGCTGGGGGCATCCGTCATCGTCTCGCGCGCACTCGCGCTTTGTCTGCAGCCATTGTGAGGACCGGTAGCGCCGGTTATGCGTGGCTCGAATTATTGCCCTTTATGAAACGACTGCCCTGCCGAGATCGTTCGAAAATATCTATAGGTATGTGGAATAGGCATACCTTGGATATTGTGTTAAAGAACTCTCCTTCAATACCAATATGTATGAATTAGCTCTAAGATTTACCAACTAATTGATTACTACAACAATTTAATTGCAATACCAACAGCAGTTAATGAAATTGACATTGAATGATGAAAAGCCTCCTTTTTTGAAGGTGGTAAAGATATACATAACAAGCTTAATTGATACAGAGGTCAGATGTAAACAGAATTGATAGTTCAATCAATCCATTAGGCGAAGCAACAGCCTACACGCTGTCTGTCAACCTAGAGTTTGATTGATACGATCTTCAGTAGGTATCATCTTAAAGTGGGAAATCCTAACAACGCAACGTTTAGGCAGCCTACGAAACCAAAAGTCCGCTATTGTAGATTGATTTGTTTTGATGAATTTAAATGCAAGTTTATAATGTATCTGTGTTAGCTAATAGAACACACTAGGGTTTTTCCGAATGGGTTTATCATCCTGAAAAACCCGAGCAAATACTGGGCGGTACAGACTTTCAATATAATTGTAGAACAAAAAGACCCGGAAATTATTGTTCAAGGGAATCTGTAGAATGTCGTGTAGACGAGCGATCCACTAATTTTTTCTGTCGTCTATTGTCTCAGAGGCCCGGCGTCATTGTGACAGGTGCCATTAGTAAAGACGGCCGACAAATGGCGACTGTCCGATCCAGATTTCATGAGTAGTAGTTCTTTTTAACGATCCGTAACTACTTGAGAGCAAGTAGTTTGAAGCGCTTGATATGTATATTGCTGAGGCCTATGGGTTTTGAAGACTATGTTTCATTGATTTGTTGATATATAATATATACTAGGTACTATTGACCTATTTTCCCTACTCCCCTTTCAGTTCATCGGCCTTATTGTAGCCTATGATTTTAAATAGAATCCATTTATTTATGATGTTCTTTCAAAATAGAACAGATGATACCTATAATGTATTTTCCTACGTATAGTTTTATATTATCTTATCTTTATGTAAATCTGCTACGTACACGCTACGTCACGGACGACTATTGAACTTTGGCTCAGCTCTTTAAAATGGCCTATCCTGACAAATCCTGTTTAACAGATTAATCTTATACCATACGTAGGTACGTAATGTTTACTTTCATTCGACTTCTGTGAGCTCCTGCTTATTAACTTCATTTAATAGCTATCAAAGGCAGAGCTTAATAGCAATCTCTACTTACGTTCACGTTTACCAAGTTCAAAAAAATAACTAGATCTTTTGTATGAAAGGCGACAGCCATGACGTCGTCCCCTGCCAATTTATCGAACAGATACGTGGTAACGTTACGCCACATATAACACCATCAATGGCAACCGCATACTTTTATGAAACATTTGAGTGTATAAATTAAATAAACAAATATTCGTAGGAGCCCGATGTTTTCTCAAGAAAATATTGAACATGTTAGAGCCAAATGTGTTATCAACCATTTTCCTGTCATTCTTTTCAGTTAGTTATCAATAGTCCAGGTCAAGAAAACCATTCCTCAAAGTAAAGGTCCATTCAAACTGGATTCTATCCACATTAACTTGGCAATTGCATTTTCTGAATGGCCATCTGTATTGGTAATCGATAATAAATACAAGAAAGGAGAAAATGAACTAAAGAAGTCACCAACAAGTAGGTTGCTTATTGGAAATGTAAAGCTCATAACAGTTTTTCTGAATGGAAACCCGAGCTTTGATCTGTGGTTGGTCTACATTCGACGTGTGAAATGTGATGGTTGTGTGTCAACAGAGTTAAAGGGGAGGTTCGTCACTCAGTGAATACTGACACTATCATTGTCTGCGAGACACTATGAATTATTCATAAAAACCATTGTTTGTAAAAGTGAGCTTGAAGTACGGGAATTGGAATAAAAAAAGATCATTGATTGTCTGCATATTTTTAGATCAATACGATGACTTTTTTCTTAACTTTCTTGCACCGCCATCATCGTATTGGTAAGCGCTAGGCAAGAAATCTCAAATTGCTCAATAATGTCAATGAAACTTATAAATGACAGCCATACATGATTTACAGTTCTTATGAGAAACCAGTTCAATTTTCCGTTTAATGTATCTAAAAAAAATCTTATTAAATTTTCCCTTTACGGATAGAATCTAAAGTAGTTGAGTTATGTAGAAAATGTTATAACAGTGCGGTGATTTGGCAGTCACACTTCTCACTTTTGCTGACGGTACCTGTAATAGTTTTCGTTGGTAAAGTTGAACGACACGCAAATGCCTAAATACATAATATTATGTTTACTCATATTTACATGATCTAGACGTATGAATGAAACCCGAGTCGTGCGGGCGTTTGATGACATTGCCCCTCATCGTTTACATTGACAACCGTCAGTTTCGTAGAACACCGATTTAGGATCGCAAGCGCATGTTCGTTCATGTAACACATTTCGAATGCGTAGGCCGAGATTTATCGAAATACCTATCGTGTAATGTCCTATTGTATTCACCTTTACCGATAGAAATCTACTTTATTCGGGTTACAAATTGCATATGATAAGATTTTTTTATTCTCAGAAGATAATTTTCTTGAAGACAAATCACAGTTGTTGTAACAAATGTGCATTCGCACGGCAATTTGTGGTAAGAATTTAAAGGCAAGGCTGTGGTACCTACATATCGTACCTTTGAATAATGGAGCAGATAATAGTAATTCAGACTGAATGTATTAATTAATTTTATAAAGCAGCTATTTGGAATATTGTGCATTAAGCAACATATCAGAGTATTGTAAAGATCAATATTCTGCCACACAAACCCTAATTTATGTGACAGTTGATCGCTGCAAATTAATATTTTCTTTATTTATGCTTCAATTCCTTTCAAAGCTAATGTAAAATAACAGTGAAATAAATTATGTCTAGCGCAAACATTTTGTGCTTGAATTTGTGCGTGGCGTTAAGAGATCTTTATCTGAAAATTCGGGCAAAACAGTTAGGGCTTATTAACCGACTTCAAAAAAGGAGGTTCGCAATTCGTCTTGAACTTTTTTTTTATGTATATATATATTATTTAGAGTTTTATGCATAAGTCGGAGACGGCTGGACCAATTTGAAAAATTCTTTTTGCGTTTGAATGGGTACCTATACTTTCTAGTTGGTCCCATTGTTACGAAATCAGGATCTGATAATGGGATCTTGGAGAAATTGAGAGAACTGTTCAAATATTATAGGCACACCTAGAGCGTTTTGGGTATTTCTTATAGTACCTTGAGCAGTAGCTTCCGAAAAGTACCAATTGGGGAAGTTGAACTGATGATGAAGACCACAGATGGCCACTGAAACTCCTCAATAATAAGTATTTCGTGGGTTGCGATTCGATTACTTGAGTACGGATGTTAAATACTTTATGCTCGTCACAATACATATGGTGATGTAGAGCTGATAGTCAAGTACCAGGAGAACTCCTCAAAAATTAACGGCTATGCATCGGGAAAAGCAATATTTTGTAAAAAGTGATAAGATGTTGACATTATGGCTTTTGTAACTAGATAAATTACAAACCGACCCACTAAAAAGCGTGAAAAAATTTTTTTTTGCAGAAAATAGAACCGACTTACATATCAAAACACTACAAAGCCAAAAATAACTTTAATTTCGGAAGGCGGTGTGAAAAAAAAAAGAAAATCCAACACCGACTTCCGAAATTAAAGTTATTTTTGGCTTTGTAGTGTTTTGATATGGAAGTCGGTTCTATTTTTTGCAAAAAAAAAAATTCTCTATTATCTATTATTAAACTTATTCGAACCGCAATATTTATCCTCCTATTTTTACCTTGAAGTGTGTATAGCTCGGTGATTAATTATGGAAAGCAGACAGACACTTTTGATTTCGCAGTCAAATCATGTCTAGCGTATTGTCTGGCAGCCCTAGCCCCATTAGAGGTGTACCACGTGCTTAGAGGATCTAGTGTCAGATTAAGTTGTGATTCTATCTACGAACATACTTGGAAACGTGGTATTTAGGTACCCATTCCTATATACCGGTTTTAATAGAAAGAATGTTAATAGGACAGCAAAATTATGTCGGTCGTACCGTTGTCGCACGAGGACTGTGTGAGAATCGTACTACATCGACGCGTTTTACATAAACCAGTGTTTAATATATGTACAACATTGTAAATAAATCGCATTCAATGTAGACGTATTGTACAGTATTAAATAGGTGTTAAATATTTCTGTTGCGTAAAAGATTGTTCAGGTATTTAATAACTTGGTAAATAAACCTATAGGTAAATTATTGATAATAGACGGCCAAAGATATTGTGTAATATTCCCTAAGAAGTTATTAAATACGAAGGGCTGTTACGTAACATAACCAGCCAAAGGCCACGAGGCCTGTATCTTCGCAGTGGGAACTTTATAAATGCCACTGCTAGGACATACCTATGCTTCCTTTTTGTGAAAGGGAATAGGCCATAATTCACCCCATGGGCCCAACTGTATGTCGCGTATCTCCAGATTTTCGGTCCTAGGAAATGTTTGTTCCCTCAGTATGCTTTCCTTCAACTTATGATGAGAGCAGTATTGATGAAGAAAATTACATAGAGTGATGTGCCTGGCTGGGTTTAACCCACGAACAACAACTCGTAAATCGTGTCAGTAACCAGTGGTTGGAAAATCTGAAGAAGTAGAGCTCAAGAAGGGCTGTTACGTATCGTTAATTATTTTTTCTTTTGTAAAGTGGTAAATGACTATGACATGAGTGGCAGACGGCCGGCACGCGATAAAGGTGTATTAGATTGTCAGCCGCATAAGATTTGCATGTGGCAGAGATCGCTGCTTTGCAACTCGTCCTATCATACGCCTGCCTGCCGACGGAAAGGTCGACCACTAGTGATGCCCAACTTATATTTCAACTTCAGTTCCACTTTAGTACCTTTTGTCGATAATACGAAGCAGGAAAAGCTCACAAATTTCCTTGTTTTTTTTTATAGGTTTGAATTTGTATGGCTCTTTGTGTACCTAATTCTTATTTTTATATTTTATAAAACGTTTTAAAATTACACAACAAAATCTGAAAATATTTTTGTAATAAAGGATTCACGACGACAACAATAATGATCGTGAATCCTTTATTATAAAAATCTTTTCTTGCTTTGTTGTATAATTCAAAGTTTTCAAAACTTTGAAAGTTGCTGAAATACTGTCAGTATTCCGGGTGGAATGAACTGTCCATAAACCATTTCCTATATAATTAATCTTGCTTAAAAAAACTTACTTTTCTTTTACTCTCCTTTTTTACGTCACGGTTCTTACGACGACTTTATCGGAGACCAACGCATAGGTACTATGTCTGTTTTTGTATTAAATTGACTACAAGAAAATATAAAGTTTATTTATTTTGTAAGCAAACAATAAAACTGCCCCATTCAAAACGTCTATAATTTACCTCACTTGCATAATTCCTGGTCGAAAGCTTCGAATAATGTATTCATCGACATCGGCTTAGTCCCACGGTGGCGCTAGAGAATGTAAGGAAACAAGTATCGTTTCAACACTGGACACCACTAGTTTGTTTGTCCCATTCACAAGCGTCGTAAATGTAATACATAGTACAACAGGTGAACATTCATGATTTATACCGCTTGTCCGATGTGAAGGCGGAAAATAAATGGATTATGTGTTAAATTGATTACGACATTAGCAACAAAATTGTAGTATTTATAATCTTGTTTCGTGTAGGCTTTATTAGGTATCTATTGTATTTTACATCCTTTGACCGTTTTAAGAATACTAGGTCCCAATCATTATGTGTATCTTTGGGTAATTATTGTGGGTACACAATACTGACTGCACTACCTATTGTTATTTTGAATACCTAAATCTTATCGGACAAGCAAGTTTGCGATGACGACCACGTTTAAGACAAAACGGATTCATTACCGACTTTAAAGAGGGCGGTCCTCTCATATGTATTAATACTGTAATAGGGAAACATTATAAAAATCAATTGTTTTCTGGAAACCGTGGAGTTTGTTGCCGCCTTTTCTGCAAAGAAACCGAAATTCGAACCAACCACAACCTATAAAATGGAATAAAATAAATTTGATTTTTTAAATTTCGGAAATGAATGACCTATCCTTGGGTGCACACCTCCCTGTAGGCCAAGTAATATTTTCACCTGTAGGCTATACATAATTATATAGGACCGATGGAAAAAAAATTGATACCGGATTTTTAGGAAAAACAAGTACCTACCATTTAATTTAAATGCAAATGTATTTCAAATAAGTGGCCAAGTATACTATACATTGTCTGGTATAAACTCTGCGGTATTCTAGCAGCATCGCGTGGTGTCTTCGCCCACTCATAGACGACTAGGTACATATTTATTTAGCCTTTTATATTACAGTAGAGAGCATAAAAGTGAAACCTTTTTGGTTTTATCTCCTATTAAATACGCCTGAATTAAAGTACTCCCAGATAGTTTTTACCGCTTTATTAGACTGTGGCATCTTTCGCCATTTCTGTAACTGTTACACAAAGTAATACGCCTGTTACTGATATCCCCAACATCCAAATTATATATTCCTAACAAAAATAATTAAGTATATTTTATTTAATTTAGTAACAGTGGTATTTACACATAATAGGTGACAGAAATAGGTCTTTAGGTTTAGGAAATACGTGAATTTAAATAAAAATGTGTTGAATGGAAACCCCTATCAAATAAATTATTTAATTTAGTTGTAGTACCTTTTCGTTTTCCTATTGTGGTCATATTTCAATATGGTATTAGGTTAATTGCAAGTCTTAAACGTTTTTGAAGCTATCAACGTTAACACCCACATTTCCTCGTTATTTCTTCAAAATGCTCATTTAATAGACTCATTAAATGGAATTAGCAATCAAACCGCAACTTTAAATTTTAAAGTAGCGGTGATTGTGACAGTACAGTGGGTTTATTTTATGATATACCTACGCAGCATATTACATCTCTTAACATTAGTTACTCCGATATAGATATGTATACAGACAGTATACGACATATATGCAATAAATGAAAACACTGGCAATACTCACATAATGAACAACTTTTTATATGAGGCCAACACTGAAATCGCTAAAAAAAACTGAGAGACTTTTTGGCGGCAAGTCAAACAAGGCGGTAATTTTAATAGCGCCAAAAGTTTAATACATAATTAATTGTACGATAACACCATACCAGAACTCGAATAACCATGAGTGTCACCAGTGGCGGTGAGGAGTCGCCAGATCCGGGTGAAAGACAAGAAAAGAAAATACAGCGATGCCCGAAATTCCGACCCTAAGAATAAGTATCTCTTTACTAAACATAATTATCAGAGACTATTCATAGAAAACACAAATTCTGAGTATAGGAAATAAACATCCTATCACGCCCACAAACTTAATATTAGATAATGTCAAAGGAATCTTTGGAGTCCATAGAATCAATGCGCACAAAATTGGTATAACATTTAGAAAGGCGGCTGCGGCCAATCATTTTCTCAAGATGGAAGACTTTCTATGGAAAAATAAGTTTAAAGCCTTTATACCATCGTATTTAACAGAACGGATTGGTGTATTGAGGTTTGTGCCCAAAGAACTCTCCAATGAAGAAAACAAAAATATAGTGTGCGACTCTGAAGTAATCTCAATAAAAAGATTCATCTAAATACAGTTGCCGTCACCGTTTAATCAACATCATTACCGCAATACGCATATATAAAACTTTTCAGATACGAGGTGAAGCCATATTTATCACCATTATTGCAATGTTTCAAATGTCTTAAATTTAATCATTCTGCCAAAGCTTACAGAGGCGAACAACACTACTCTTCTTGTGCTGGTCGTCACTCTTATAAAGAATGCGATGTCGAAGAGGTCACATGCATCAACTGCGCAGGTAATCATCTTGCCATTTCATGGGACTTTCCCATTAAAAAGAAGAATAAAAGACCACATTTCTGCAGCAATCTCATGCCACTGGTGTGAACGCACCTTCTACATTTAATGAAAACTCTTTCTGTGCTCTTCCCAAGGTTACTGATAAGGATACTAGTATAAAAATCAATAATACTTTTGATCTTAAACAAGTAGCAAGTAACGATGTCATAATTAACGCAATTGTCAAATTGCAGGTTGCACTAGGTAACAAGAGTGACTCTGATGGGCCACTACACACAAGAAAATAAAGAGTATATTTTTATCAAATTTAATTTAAACATGGATAATCATCTATTTTTTTTACAGTTACAGACAGACAGAGTTTACAGAGTAAAAAGAGCCTATTACAAAAAAAAACAGAAAAAAAAATAGATGTCTGTCTTCTTAATGAGACTTGGTTTAAATCTAATTCTATAATTTCACACTTTCCCACTTATAATTTAATCCACAAAAAATCCATAAATTCTCATAATGGAGTAGCCATTTTAGTGAATCACCATTTAAAGTACAAAGTAGATAGATAGATAAATATATTCTTTATTGTACACCATAACAGTAAAAGAAAATTATGGACTTAACAATTAAAAAGGGTGATATAATGGGAGGTCTTATCGCTAAAAGCGATCTTTTACAGACAACCTTTGGATGGATTTGACACAGAAGGAGAAAATAAATACGCGGGTAGTCCACGGTGTACTGTATATCTATATAAAATACAAAATAATAAATAACGTTCTCAAAACATATATATACATATAAATATTTAAAAAAAAAAGAAAGAAACAAAGACATACATAATAACAACAATTTAAGGAGAGAGATAAAGACCTTTTACTAAGTTTTTGAAAGAAGATAGGGTTTGTGCCTGTCTTACTGACACGGGTAGAGCATTCCACAGCCGTACTGCTTGAGCTGCGAACGACTTACCATAGAAATAGGTGGCGTGACTCAGTACCGCAAGCCTTAAGTTTTCTGATGACCTCAGAGATTTTGCATGTGTGTCATGAAGGAACTTAAATCGTTCTTTAAGATAAGTGGGGGTTTTAGGATTAAACAGCACACTGTAAAGCAGAGACAAAATGTGTAAGTTCCGGCGAAGACGTATTGGAAGCCACTTGAGTTTCGTACGAAATTCGGATACGTACGTACGCCAAATATAAATCTAATGCAAACATTTTGGAGTCGCTCAAGTTTATCAAATTATGCCTGAGTAAGATTAAGATAACTGACATCAGCGTAGTCTAGGATGGGGAGTAAAAGAGACTGTGCTAGCGCAATTTTAATAGCAGTTGGCAGAAAGTTACGCAACCATCTTAGGGAATGGGCAGAAGCAAATAATTTGCGACTGACTTCTTGTAATTGGGGACCCCAAGAAAGATGTTTGTCAACCCAAACCCCAAGGTTCTTAACTTTCTCGCTTAATGGAATAGCAGAGCCGTTGAAAATAACCTGAGGAAGCTGCGTCCATTTTACCTTAGGTGCCAACCTGGAACTGCCAACCACAATGACCTGGGTCTTTGACTGGTTAACCTGCAAACCATGTGCATCACTCCATTCGCAAACAGAAGCCAAGTCCTGGTTCATGATATCAAAAGCAGTATGCAAATCTGTATAGGGAGCTTGTCTGTAAATCTGCAAATCATCAGCATAAAGATGGTAGGAGGACTGAAGTTTTTTAGAAATAGAATTTATGAATATTGCGAAGAGTAAAGGAGATAAAACGCCACCCTGAGGAACACCGGCTGAAGTACTACACCAAGAAGAGCAGGACTCATCTATGCAAATACGTTGCCGGCGGCCAAACAGGTAACTACGAAACCAGTCAATCGCTGTTGGAGATATGTTAATAGAGCGATACTCAGTATATACAGCCCTTCAAGCATCAGGTTTGACTCAGCAAAATTGAAGGACTATAAATAACATACCCAAACATTGTATAGTTATGGGTGATTTTAACGCTCATAACATAGCCTTTGGATGCCATAGCAATAATAACAGGGGTAGATGTTTACATAATATAATTGATGAATTTGACTTATGTGTTTTGAATGATGGATCACCAACAACTGTTCCTTATCCTAATCGAAAAGCTTCAGCAATAGATCTTGCCCTTGTTAGTATTTAAATAGCTCATTTATGTAACTGACGATCCCATGGGTAGCTATCATCTTCCAACCTTGCTTGAGATCAACTTTCAACAAATATTATAGCTTTTCAGAAACTTAGTTTTCTCAATTAAACTTAATTAATGATTCCCCTATCAATACATATAAACAATTTGAAGAAATTTTAAATAATTTAACAAATAAAACAATTCCAAAACGTAAATTAGGTGCAAACACAGATATTAGGAAACCAGTTTCATGGTGGAATACAAAATGTAGTGATGCTGTCGCAAAATCACATGATACATTAAAGTATTATTTTTGTCAACCTAATATTGAAAACTGGATAAAATATAAAAAGTTAGATGAAAGAAGAGAAAAGACAAGAATTTTGGAGGAAGAAAGTTCTTCTTGGCAAAATTTATGTAGAAGCTTATTGAAGCTTCTACCCCCATATCCTAGAATCTGGAGTTAACCTATTGAGGTTAACTCCAGATTCTAGGATATGGGGGTACATAAAAAAATATTAAAAAGTTGGAACAAATCGAAATAAAAACATCAATGATGAGTGGGTTCCAAATGTTTTAGATAACTTAGCAGATTCTACTGAAATAGATGAGAATAGGCTTGAGTATTTGTTCGAAAATGCTATAGAAAATGATATAAATGTATTTCTCAAAAACAATTTCACTATAGAAGAGTTGAAAACATCTTTAGGGAGTAGGAAATATACCACACCGGGATTGGATGACATACCTTTCATGTTAACAGAAAAATTACATTTAAATGCACAAACAATATTAATTAATATTTATAATAAACTATGGGGTGAATTAGTAATACTCAGGTATTACTAATTCACCCCATAGAAAACACAGTGTGTTATTCCAATTTTAAAACCTAATCAACCTATAAATAGTGCTTCTTCACAGACCTATTTCCTTATCATCATGTTTGGGTAAGCTCTTTGAAAATATGTTAAAGTTAAGATTAGATTATTTTGTCGAATCGCAACGCTTGATTCCTGCTACAGAGTTAGGCTTCAGAAAATGTAAAAGTTGCTCAGAAAGCTTTGTATCTTTACTATCAGCTATAAAACAGGTTAAATTAAGTCATTGTAATGAATCTGCGTGATTTTAGATGTAAAAGGTGCTTTTGACAATGTAAATATAGAAGAACTCATTCAAGTATCTCAGGATATTATTCTTTTTTAAACAATAGAACCATATTTGTCAAATATAATAATTAATTGCATGATGCAAGGTACAACTTTGTCTCCTTTACTTTATAACTTATATACTTCTGAAATATTAAAATATGTAAATGTACCAGGTGTAAATATCCTGCAATTTGCAGATGACTTGCTTTTGTACAGTATAAATCAAAACATAGATATAGCAATGGCTAATATCAATAAAGCTTTGTCTCAATTAAACGGCTATTACCATAATAAACTTAAATTAGAAATAACACTCATTTCAATAATAAAATTTCATATAATGATATAGAAATTTCTGTTGTTAAGCAACATAAATTCTTGGGCGTCGTTATTGATACTAAATTAAAGTTTGGTAAACATATTAAACCTATAAGTAACAAAGCACTGAGTGGTATTAATCTATTGAGACATTTAGCAGGAAGTTTTTGGGGATCTGACCCCAAAGTTATGCGGTACAAAAGTAAAGTGAGAAGCCATTTTGAATACAGTAGTTTAGCTTACATGAATGCCAATAGCACCTTGTTACGAAAATTAGATGTAATTCAAAATATGGGACTGAGACTCATTTGTGGTGCTATGCGCTCCACACCTATTAATTCGTTAGAAGTTGAGACATGTATGACCCTTGACACTACGAAGGTTGTTGTTGGCTGAGAGATTTTTATTAAAAGTTATGGCATCAAATGATAATCCTTTAAATAAGAAACTAACAATACATCCTGAAATCTCACAGTCAACTTCTTCCAATGCCATCTCTGCTTTTTCTAAGGTTGGTGGAACTCTGCCTGAAATGACAACAATATTTCACCATGTAAGTAAAACTTTAAAAGATATTGTTAAAAATGATAGGTATTTGGCCTTTTTATAAAATTCCTTACAATAGTATTATTAACAGCTTTTTAATCCATTTAGACATGGTGCATAATAAATGTGATTTTTTACAGTTTAAAGACAATAGACCAGAACATTATGATATTTATACAGATGGATCTAAAACAGTCCATAACGTGAACGCAGCTTTTTATGATCCACAGCTAAACTTGACTAAATGTTTTAAATTAAACAGGATATGTAGCATTTTCACTGCAGAATGCTATGCAATTTATTGTGTACTGCAGCAAGTAAATAGCTTTTGTAAATAACGTACACAATGTTTTGATAGTTACAGGCTCCAGAAGTGTTTTGTCTGCTCTGCATAATGTAAATAGTTCTTTTAAGTTAAATGACATCAATTATAATATTAGATTTATAATTCAAAACCTGCTTGATAAGTCTATTAAAGTAGAATTAGTGTGGGTACCTTCACACAGTGGCATTCGTGGAAATGAAGTAGCCGACACAGCAGCCCGTTCAGAACATAACGAGGATAGATCAAAGTCGCTCAAGGTTTCATTTACTGATTACTACAGCGTTTTTAAAGAAATTAATAGACAGTTATGGAAGGAGTATTGGGACATAACCCTAGAAACGAAAGGCAGATGGTATGCTGGAATACAAAATGAATTGCCGATTAAACCTTGGTACCATAACTTCAAATACATCACAAGAAAGTTTGTAACTATTATAACACGCATGAGATTAGGACATTGCTTAACACCAGCTCACCTGTGTAAGTTTCGCATAATCAACAATAGCCGTTGTCATCACTGTGGAGCAGAGGATGCTGATTTGGATCATGTAATCTTACAGTGTTCAAGTATTAACATTCAACGTTTGATTTTAGTTAGTGAATTGGGCGAAATAAACGACAGTTATATTCAAAGTGAACGTCAGAGTGTTGAGAATGTTCTCCGCCGCATACAGGAATTAATAATTAATTATTTTAGTGTGGTATAAGTACATTTGTAATACGGTAGAAAAAATTTAGTTAAAACTAATAATAATGTATATAATAAAAATAAATTAGCTGTAAGCAATGACATCACAGTTCTCTAGACATCTCAGTTAAAAATATTATTATAAAGATTTAGATTATTATATAATTTATTTATAGTCAGGGGAATATTTTTTTTACATAAGTGTAAAAAAATGTATTCCTCTAACTATTATTGTATTTTGATATATATAACCCATCTATGTATCCGACTGAAAGACTTGCATCTATGGTCATAAAAAAAGAAACTTAGACTGCCCTATACATTTGTGTGTGCATAAGTCGACCAAATGTACTGAACAGTTGTGTTTTTTTTCGGGATTCCAGTGTTGGTCCCACACAAAAAGATGTTCATTACGATGACTATTGTCAGATTTTTTCGTTTATTGCTCATATGTCATATCCATACTGTATACGGTCCAAGTCCAATAGATGTTTATACATATATTTATACTTCATGCAAATAGTTAAGTCATATTGGACGTTTTTGAAAAGGTGCCTAATAGTTTCAGAATACTGTGACGACGGACAACATGACGAATTCGTTTCCGTTTCTTCCCATTTGGCTACAGAGCCCTAAAACAGATTAAAATACAGGAAAAATTATAACTTAAATGGAAACATATATTATATTATACAAACTCAAATGTTACTGAAAAATAAATGAAATAATTATACTTACTTAGGTCTATTTGTGTGTAATTTATGGGTTTAACATAACACAACGAGATTTCTCCGTTCTTCCGAAAGCACGTTTATCGTCTATCATTCGTACATAATTGATAGTTGTTACAGGTAGTCAGAAGCCAGAAATCTGACACCAGTCTTGCCAAAGGCTATTGTGTTCCCCTGTTACTGGGTATTAAGGTCTGATGAGCAGTCGTCCCATATAAGATACTGGTAGGTACACGCTTGAGCTAGAAGGCGACCCCAAAATGGTAACGAAAAGGCTAGGCAGATGATGCTATCGTTGGAATTAATATCGTATGTACTCAAAACAAAAACCGATTAAATTCAACAAGAATGATTGAAAGCCGTGTTTATTTTGCAGTGTTTGTTTTTATTTTCAGAATATGGTGCATCCATTAACATAGAATGAGATCTAGTAACGCGTAGGCTGTGAAAAGGATACATAAATCTGTCCTTGATTGTCGGGAGAAAATCGTGAAACCAACGACTGAACCTGAGATTGTGGCACCGTTTGAAAGAGTGTGGGCGGGTGAAATTATTTATATCTTTACTTGTTACTTGCTAATATGCTGTTCAAAAACAATATTACAAATAGATGCGAGAAAATTGTTGTAGGGAAGTTAATTTTACGAATCCGTATCCCCGAACTAAAATTCACTTTCAACAAAGTTGTGATTTAATTAACACCGCCTATTCATGACATTAATTACGTTTCTCTTTAGGTTACTTTTTTTCTTTCTTTTCTTCTTATTTGTCGTTTTCTTCATTGTTAAAGGTCGTGTCTCTTATGAGAGACGGGATGGATTTTTTTTTATGTAAGTAATTTTTAAATATTTTTTCAAACACTAGGATATTCTCCAATATCGTGAGTGCATTTTCATCAAGCACCTGACACGAAACAAGAACCCACAAAACGCAGCGCAGCGGCCAATCGCTCAACAACTGTGCCAATCATGTTGTCATAACTTTTTAGTCTTAACAGTAACCAATTACCAAACTTGATTGATATTAAATCGGATATTTCTATCCTAAAATAACCTGATTAAACACTTTATCTCAAAACAGACATATTGCGTGGGTATATGAAACTTTACTCTTCTTTCAATCTGTTTTAATGCAAACACTTTATACAACTCTGTGGCGAATTTCGTGAAACAATTTTGTTAGCTTAGCAACGTTAGACGTGCATAGTTCACACGCTTTTGTTTTTGCGGGTTAAATGTAGTGCCAATTTATATCGTCGAATGCATGCAAACATTCCAGAATTTCGTTGCTTCTTTCATCGAGAGCATAGCTATATGTATAAGTATATGCAATAGATTCTAAACATGTTCTGGTACATTTCTTGTTACATAACGGATAAGTGCCTGCGAAGTATGGGGAAGTTGAAGATTGTTTTAGCTGTGGAATCAACACGACATTCCAGAAGTACCTCATGCTGACTATTGGCCCTTTTTCGAGGGAATATCATCAAACGACTCCTCCTGTTCTGGTTGAAGCGGAAGGAAGTGTCTTTCTGGCTAAAAACACACCCAGTTCCTTAAGTTGCTCTTGTGCTCCGGGGCTGCGGTATCTCATTATAATACTTCCGCAACTACTGCAGCCAATAGCCCTATCGGGCCCTGTTGTTAGTGCTGCTGACTGCTCTGTGAGGCGCGCATAGAGCACACGCCCGCCACGCCGCGGCCGTAGAAGCGCGTCGTCAACTCGGCTAATGAACTAATGCCTGACCCTGCCTTTAATATTTGACGTCGACTACGTTTCGATGAAATCTTTTATGTTATTCTTCTTCAAACTGCCCCGGTGGTCACGTTAATCGTAAATTTTATAGTAACAAACCCAGTATATTATTAACGACCCCTGCACATTAGTGTAAACACGCTGGTCAATAAACTTGATAATAACGTTTACGATTCGCGAACCCATTAGCCACTGCGGAATTTGTAATAAAGTTCCGTTTCTCCGAAACAAGCTTCCAAAAGACGAGGTCAGAGTGCAAATAAATCAGAAAATGGGTTTACCCATATGTGGTTTGCAATGGAAGTCTACAGGCTAATTTAATCATGATCAAGTTATCATTATGGTATTTTGGTCTTTGGTTTACCTTTCAAGTGCATCTAGAATCATTATAATTACTATATAGTCACATGTCAAACGTATTATCTTTGTAACGTCTAGAGATGTGATTCAGGAAAATGTCATCATTAACTATGAATGCTTGTGAATGAAACATAATCTCGCTTGGTTTCACGATAACCTCTTAGTTGCTGATTTCAAATGTAACATTTGACATCAGCAACTAGAACTAAACTACTAAACTAAACTAGAACTAAATCGCAAACGAACTATTTAACCTTTCATAGACTCAACTAGAACATTAAAAATACAACGATTATGCCTAAAATTTGAAGGAAACAACAGATTGTAGTGCCAAATCAAAAAATATCTCTGCTCTAATGTAAAAGGTTTTGTGAAAAGTTTATTGGGGTTTTGCTTAATGAAATTCGTTACATATTAATTTGTTAAATGAAAGTGCATTAGCTTTTATTCATTAGCCCGGGATTTGATGAAACCGTTTCATTAAAAACTAAATTATTTTGAATTACTTTCGTAAATTAATGTTCTTGCCCTTTTTAGGTTTACAAAATGTCAAACCCTCATTTTTTTTAACATTTAGAGCCCACTACTGTATGAACCTCGATCAATTTGAATTAAGATAAGTTCGACATTATTCTTGTCATTCTGTTTTCCAGCCGAGACTAAGCATCATAAGCATCTTTCAGTGCTCCCGCATGTTTTAAAGTCTGTGTTCACGCATGGATGACATGACAGCTTGCATTATTTAACAGAAGTAAAAATAAACAATAAAACGTCGGCAGGAGGATGTATTTTTAGAAATCTTCTGTTGATACAGTCATCAGGTGCGGTGTAAAATTGCAAGTCGACGGGCTAAGTGGAACATTTGTACACACGGCCAGGTTCCGGTACATCAGAAGCTGTGCCGTATTCGCACCACAACTACGATTCGTTGTTTGCTTTGCTGATTAAGCATATCTGCTTTTACCAATTTGAATTCTTAGTTTAAACAAAAGCTTAGTTTGTCTTCATTCTTGCGTATCCTTCCTCGAATGAAGTGTCATGTTTGTCACTAGTACATATTAATAAAATAATCAGAGACGTAGCTATTGTTGTATCAGCCGTATCAATAACACGGGTTCCCGAACTTCAGGGGCCCGATACAAGCAAAAGTATGTTGTTATAGTGACCGCTTAACCAAACCGATTGAAGGCGATTATAGGTTTTATTAATTCCACAAAAACAATTAATAAATTTTAGAGGGGGCATATCACTTTCTGAAAATAATTTTAGTTTCCTTACCTATGAAGTCACGGCCCTAAAAGTCTTAATAGAGGTGAGCAGTTTAAGATACCTAATTAAACAACTTGGGGCTAGAAAAAATCGTAATAGACCCGTATTTTCTTGTCCACGTGCGTTACTCATTGAAGTAAGGGCATGATAAACCAATGGGATGATACATACCTTGTAATTAAGATTTGCGTGATGGTGATCATGGTCATCTTCAACAGGGTCAGTTTGACATGCAATGTTATATGAGTAGGACAAGTAGATCTGAACCAGATACAACCATGCAAGGTTTAAAGTGTTGACCTCTATATTTTTTATCCGGTTGTTAAATACTTTTGTTTTATTAATGTGCCTTCCACTTTCTCGATTATAGGTTTGATAGAATAATAAAGTATACTAGTTTCGTGGAATATATGTTGTAAGAACTTTTTAATTTATATCTTGGCTGTGTTAAATCTTTAGATCAAAAGGCCCGAACGCGGGAAGTTCACGTTTCCGCTAGAACCAGGAACTGAACTAAAAATCTAAATTAAAAACCTGGAAAACTGATAGGATAGCCCAGTTCAATATCGTAGTATTAAACAGTTTATCACTCTTCCGCATTTAGTCCCAATAAAACTATATTCGTTTTTTTTTACATTACATTTCTACGAACTGTTCCAAATTATCTAATGTTTACTATTTACAAAGTATAACACGTACTTTTCATACAACTTTCTGTTAGGTAAATGATAAGATAATCGTATCTGTGATAAGGAGAGTAGGTTGAATAAATGAATATATTCACTAAGTGGAGCCAAAAAAGGCTAATATAATAAATGGACGTAAATCTTAAAAGTAGAGCAGTGGTGCATGCTTGAACAAATACACTTTATAATGCAATGACATAATCAATTTCCTTAAAAAGTTCTAGAACTTCGTATTCTCGTTATCTCTGAATGGTGTAAAATAAAGTTGCTGTCAGCCTGTCTGTTTCTCAGCTTACTTCTAAATCAAGCAACTAATTCTGATACAATTTTAAATAACGGAAAAAGTAATAAACGAAGAAGGTGGGTCGCTAATGCTTAAGTACGCTAATACAAACAACGAAGATATAAAACGATATTTGCATCTGTTTGTAACGTATTAATCAAATTTAGAATAATGTTAAAAGCTACATCACTAGGGTGTGTGATACTAAATTCTGAAAAAAAAAAATACGCGTTACTTTGGAATATATCACAGAAGTGAACCTATAGTAAAAGCTAATTGTGGATGTCTTAAGTGGTCACATTGAAGGATTTTCTGCATCAAACAAGTATTTCTTACAAGTTATTTTCTTTACTAAAAAAACCGGTCAAGTGCGTGTCGGGCCACGCGCAGTGTAGGGTTCCGTAGTTTTTATAACAGCCAAGTACGTGTCGTATTCGCTGACTGATCGTTTCGTACCATGCTCTAACTAAAAGCCAAACATGACTACCTAACTAAATTGACTTCCTATACAAATCCTCACCACATCCGACAATTTTGCACGGAAAGTTTTAATTTTTTTTAGAGATTTGTATAAAACTTAGCCGGTGTTTTGAATTTAAATACAGGACACAGAGCTACACTACTCAATCGTCACAAAAAAAAAAATGAGGAAGTAGTTTGCTGGGGGAGCTTTGTGTTTGATATTATGTAGCAAAAAATAAATAAATAAAAATATATTAATTTGAATTCACTCTAAAAACGGGCCCACATAGGGCGATGGTAACTGAAGAAGGAATTATAAAATCCAACTTCACAAGGGCAGTTTGAAAAAATATGGTCTATTTGAGTACCACCGCGTGTAGAGGGAAGTGGTTGTAAGAAAGACTGAACCAATGTCACGTATTAATTTGAAAACTGCAGTGTTGTCGTTACGGAGATAGTCTTCATTAAAATCTCCAAATATTATGCAAGGACTGTTATGCGATAGTAAATTACTTACAAAACCTACTTTATTTTAACCTACTTTTTATAAAACTTATTTAAATATGAAACTAGCGCGATACACACTGATGCTTAGCGCTATCTATCGACATTTCTATGGAGTTGTTCGAAATTTTCGAGTCAAATACAATTGGTCGACTATTACTCGTAAACTTGTAAAGCCCACTTATGTGTGATAGTTTTCCTTTAAACTTCGTTATATATAGGTACTACTTCCATGACATTTGAATTTCTAACTACAACCGTTTAGTTGGTGGAGGGGGTGGGACACACTTGACTCTAACGAAAATTGGTACTTTATAGCACGATGGATAGGTACGATTTACTTAATCAAAAAACGGTCTTACTAAACCCCTAATGTTTTTGAAAGACCTATCTAACGATATCCCACACCATGGGAAGGACGAAAAAAATTATCATCCCACTTTACATGTAGGGGGGTACCCTAAATAATCGTTTTTTTTTTCAAAATTTTAATTTACCACTTTTTCGGCGTCATTAACGTATATACTCATGCCAAATTACAACTTTCTAGTACCAATAGTTTTTGAGCTAAACCGCGGACAGACAGACAGACAGACAGACGGACATGGCGAAACTATAAGGGTTCCTTGTTGACTACGGAACCCTAAAAAGGGAAGAAAAACTTTTACTTAGATTTTTTATTTTTTTGAAGTTAAATATAAATAAATATTTGTGTGTTTGTCCTTCATGCGTTCTTAAACCATCAATCGGATTGTGTTGAAACTTCGGCAAAGTTTCATAAGGAGGCGCATTAATATTTCTGAACGAAAAAATCTACTGCCGTATATCCGACCATTTCGCGCGAACGAAGTCGCGGACAACAGCTAGTATGCTTAACGTGAGAATTTTTTTTCGTGTCAAAGCGGGACTCTTACAAAATTTTGAATATAAATAAATATATTTTGTAGGAAAATCGGTGTAAGATGCCATATTTAAGAGCAAAACACAAGTAGTTTTTTTTAATTACTAGCTATGTGTGTAGAATTCACATTACCTACTAGGAATCGTAGTCCATAAACCTACTGAATGTATTCTCAATTTATATCAGTGTATCTAAGTATTGGTGAACCAAATAAATGAAATAAATAAATCTTGTTAACCCCTCCAACTAAGCTAAATATGCTTGTATCTGGAGTGGGTTCACGGCAATAGTGTAGTGGGTGTGGTTTGAACTTGTGACCTCTCGATCACAAGTCACAGTACACAGTTTAAATGTGAAACATAACTGACAGATCCTCCTCACTCCTCGCGTTGAGTTCCTCAATGCTGAAGGTCGTGAAGCCCCCGTGGAAATAGCTTTTCCCTTATGGAGATCCACCATCTAGGCCTGTTCTTGGCATCGTGTAGAATGACGTGTTCTTGGACGTCTAGGGTGGAACCGACCTGATCAACACACCTTGTTCCCACCGCTAGGTTGTTTGCCACCAACCTTGCCAGTGATTATGAGTGGTTCAAGATTGTGGCCTTCTTTCTTGGCTATGTGAGCTAAAAACTCCAGTATTCTGCGCAGACAAGTTGTCGATAGTCTGGTCTTAATGTTTAGTTTGCGCAAGATAGACATATTGCTGCGAAAAGCAGTCCAAGTTGCAGCATTTTCCTCCAGCACCACATCTTGAAAGCATCAATGCAGTCGCGGTCAGCCTTTTTTTAGAGTTTAAATCTCAGTTCCGTAGCTGAATATGCAGAAGACCAGATTGTGGACTAGTTTCATCTTAGTTTTGTGCGAGATGTTGCGATTCCTCCATATACCTTGCAGACGAGACATTGTACTTTTGGCCATTCCTAAGCGCCTCCTGATGTTTTCTTCACAAGAACCGGTATTACTGATAATGGCGCCGAGATATATTTAAAACCAATCAACTATTTCAAGCCCAAGAACACCTGTGAGTTGTAGTTTCCCGCCACGATCCACCACCATGACCTATTTCTATATATGTGCTCCATTCTACGTAGAATGTCTACTATTTCCTCTTCATTGGCGGCTAGAAGCGTTGTGATTTCGGTGCCACCAATAGTGACCTCCCTTCCAGTTTTCGTAGGTTTTTCTGATGATATATTCTCCATAGGCATTGAAAAGGATGGCTTTCCGAAACTTAAAGGGTCTGAAGTTGCTGTCGATTCTCACGACACCTTCGTTGCGGCAGGTACAGAATTTCGATGAGAGCCACTAAATGTTCAGGCACTCCTAGCTGCCATAACACTTTCCATAGATCTGTCCAAACACAGTCAAAGGCTTTGCTGTAATAGATGAAGCATAGGATGATTGGCGTATTGAACTCATATGCTTTTTTTATTAATTTAATAAATTAATAAAAAAAATCTGTTCGTGGGTACCTTTGCCTCTGACGAAACCTACCTGTTCTTGCAGAATCTGCCAGTCCAAGAAATGTCGAATCCTGTTGTTAATTATATAGCAGTTCCTTGCTGGCGTGAGATATGAGAGCCAAGGTTCTATAGTTATCACATTTTGTAGTGGAACCTTTCTTATGCAGTGGCAGAATTACCGACTTTGTCCAGTCGTAAGGCCATTCCCCGGAATGCCAAATGTCGTTACATATCTTAAACAGAGCGTCAATCGCAGCCGATTCTATCGCTTTCAAAGTCTCAGCCGTGTGCTGGCCCGGAGGCCTTCTTAGGCCGTGCGCGCACTGCGTTGCGTTTTGGAAACGCAAAATCTGTGAACTATGGAGTGTCATAGAAGTGCGCGCACTGCGGTGGAATAAACGCGTGCGGTATAGTCACCGGTGGCCCCGGTCATTCTACCGGTGCGGTAGAACTACCGCAATTGCGGCCACCGCAAGGCAGTGCGCGCACGGCCTTAGCTTTGAGCGCGGCTAGTTTGTTCCATAACCTTGTGGTGGGCTGTGCCAATCTCTACTCATAATTGGGGACTGACAATTAACAGATAGTCACTTTTGTATTTATAATGCAGTGAGGAATTAGGATTAGTACTTATTCTGTAAATTTCTAAATATATATATATGCACGATAGATGAATGAAGTGAGTTGATGAGTTGAATGAGGCCGAAATACATTGCTGTCTTCGTAAACAACTGTAAAGCAATACAATATTAAATAACGTTCAATGTATCAGTATTCCTGACCTTGTGTCGGTTCCGAGATTTACTTGTTCGCTTCATTTATCGTCTATCCCGTTCTTGCATGACAGTCGCTCGCTCTCGCCTGTTCCTGACTCTTCGCGTCTACTTTGCAATGTTCCGCGCGATTTTAGATATATTTGAATGTAGACAAGTAAGTAAGAAAGGTTTGTTTTTCAAAGCGGGACATTTTTGATCTCGTTGGGGACAGCGGGACAGATAGCCTGAAAGCGGGACAATCCCGCCCAAAGCGGGACGTATGGTCACGTTAAGTATGCTGTAAAATCACTTAAGATGACATCTGTCAAACTGCAAAGCTGTTTGTCGAAATTCAAGTTCAATCAGACTTGGAACTGTCAGATTTTTTATTAGGCTATTGGTATTTCTTTCTTTACTATTGTTACTTTACTGTTTATCAGAAACAGAACAACCCCCTTAAAATATAATATATGACTAAGTGAAACACCTGTAGAAAATTACCAATGATAACTCCGCTCGTCATCTCTGCAAACCACTCTATCTATATCTATTATCCTACCAGTAGCAATAGATACTTGAAAATTTTTATTTGAATACAGAGATCAGTCCCAAAACCTCTGATGTCGTGATAAAAACCTTATCTCTACTTTCATGCGATAATGACCTCGCAAGGCCATCCGTCCGCTGATTATTATCTGTTATTTATTTTACTAACAAGATTATCAAAACCCTCCGTGTTTTACATGAAGCGGTTATAATGTTTTTATTAGTGGGTAGTTAAGGCGAGATAATGTAATGCGTAAAACGTCTCCATTGTGATAAAAGACCTTGTTATTCTCTTTTCTGGAGAATCCCAACATAATACTACCCATATGGGGCGAATGGAGATATAGTCTTACTGACTATAAAGTTCACAGTTTCTACCGCTGCTAAAATGTGAAATGAAATTAAATGAAATATTTATTTTGTAAATTGGTTATGAATAACACTTTTACACGTCATGTTTTTTTGCGTATTATGTTTAGCTAGATGAGGCCAGTGCTTCCTAACTGACTACTCTGAGAAGAAACACCGAAACAAACTCAGACTCCGAAGTGTGGCATACATTTATTAAAGACATACAAACGCACCCCTTTTTAGGATTCCGTAGCCGAATGGCAAAAAACGGAACCCTTACAGCTTGTCATGTCTGTCTGTCTGTCCGTCCGTCCGTCCGTATGTCACAGCCATTGTATTCCGAAACTATTAGGACTATACATGTGAAACTTGGTAGGTAAATGTATTCTGTAAACGGCTTTCGGATTTTAAGAAAAAAAAAATTAAAAATATTTAAAATAAAGTGGGGCTCCCCATACATGGAACTGAAACTGTAAATATTTATTTTTCATGAAACCTATGCGTGTGTAGTATCTTGTATAGATAGGTCTTTAAAAATTATATTGTGTTTTCAAAAACTACTTTTTGATAAATTTAATCGTTTAAAAGATATACGCTTCCAAAGTGGTAAAATGTGTGACCCCCCCCCTCTAACTTCTATAATAATGGAGTAAAAAATTAAAAAGAAATATACTATAGATCTTAATGTAAACTTTCGACCAAAATTAGTTTGAACGAGATCGGATCAGCAGTTTTTGAGATACAGCATATTTTCTAAAACCGCAAATATAACTTTGTAATTCATACAAACACTATGAAAAACAAAGTTATTTGGCGTAGTTACTACGGAACCCTTCATGGGTGAGTCTGACTCGTACTTGGCCAATTTTTATTATTTATTTACTTGCTTGTTTGTAGAGACATGAACAGAGAACATCATAGGTGTTTTCCATCCAAACTCTGTGTTATGCAGAGATATTATAGTGTTCACCACGATAATAAATCACGATGTTCATCAGTAACTCGCAAAACTCACTCTTTACGAAAATTCAAAAATAACATGTAAGTACTTAATAAAGAAAGAAGCATCTCTGAACGGCGCAAAGGGGGAATGCTCATCCGTTCAAAATTACCCATTGTCCGTTTTCAAAGTTTTCATAAAAAACCCATAAATATTTCACAACCATTTAGGTACTTTGTTTCTCCGAAATACTTAAATTACTTAAAACAAACCATTTAACATCGTAAATAATATAAACAATGAACTTTCGGGTCACATTTTTGTCATATCGCAAGCTATTAATAACGAAAATACAAAACATTCGCTCTCCAATACTCATAAAAAAACAATTTAATAAGTTCTATGTCGATAATGTAAAGTAACTAATTATTACAAAGTTGTAATGATTAGTAACTTATTAATTATCTCGTATTTAAGACCTACGAATAAACTTTACTCCGTGTGAATGAGCGTCATAGAAGAATGAGTTATTATAGCGTGATGGCGCCATGTTTTATCTCTTGTCTCATGTCATATCGCGTAATAATTAGAAGTTTTATTAGAATAATGATAAACAATAGCAGAACCGGATGCTGACGAGTCTATTTTAAGCCTCTGAAGTAAAATAGGCGACTGTTGTGTCGTAGGCGCGAATCTATCGCCTACAAGCGCCCACACTCCCTCTATTTTCTACTAACCTTAATTAATAAAAAACTTTTTACCAAAAAATTAAACCGACTCCCAAAAACACTGCAAAGTGAAAAATAACTTTAATTTCGGTAGTCGGTGTCTTTAGTTTTGTATTTTCGTTTTTGGCACCGACTTCCGAAATTAGTTATTTTTCACTTTGCAGTGTTTTTGGGAGTCGGTTTAATTTTTTGGTAAAAAGTTTTTATTTCACTCTTTTTAGTTGGTCGATTTTTAATTTACCTAGTTAAAAGAGCCTAAATGTCAACTACTTATAACCTTTTACAAAATATTGCTTTTCCCAATGCTGGGCCGTTAATTTTTGAGGAGTTTTCCTGGTACTTCACCATCAGCTCTACATCACCATATGCATTATGACGAACATACAGTGCTTAACATCCATATTCAAGTATTCGAATCGCAATCCACTTAATACTTATTATTGAGTAGTTTCGGCGGCCATCTGTGGTCTTCATCATCAGTTCCACTTCCCCAAATGGTACTTTTTGAGAGCAACAGCACAAGTTACTATAAGAAATACCCAAAACGCCATAGGTATGCCTATAATATTTGAAGAGTTCCCTCGATTTCTCCAGGATCCCATCATCAGATCCTGACCTGGTGACAATGGGACCAATTTCAAAGTATACCCTTTCAAACAAAACAAGTATTTTCCAAATCGGTTCAGCCGTCTTCGAGTAATCGGTGATCATACATAAAAAAGAAAAAAAAAATATACGCGTCGAATTGATAACCTCCTCTTTTGGTCGTCGGTTGAAAAAGGTCCTTAAACATTTATCTTAATGAAGTACCTCCTTCAAGAAAATTAAATAACATTTCTCTTCTGTATATAAATTTATTAATAACATTAAACTTGTAATGTCGTACTTACTTTGAAAGTAGTCTCACCCGTTTATATTTTGCTATGAAAATAATGAGAGTTCCATTTAAATGCTTCATCATCAATCAATAGTATTTATAAAGTTAGTATTAGTTTGCCCGATTATTAAATCTTACGACTTTATAAGACACAGCATTAACGTTGCGGGTTGGAAGTAGATTCGTAGTTGCTATCGTAGCGCTATCTTAACGTTACTGAAGCCAGCCAGTTGCATTGTCGTAGCGTTATTGTAGCCATTTCGTTGCGCTGTCGCTGTCGCATGTCCTAGCGATACTACAGCCAGTTCGTAGTGTTAGGCCGTGCGCGCACTGCGTTGCGTTTTGGAAACGCAAAATTTGTGAAGTATGGAGTGTCATAGAAGTGCGCGCACTGCGGTCAGTCTACCGGTGCGGTATGAACTACCGGAATTGCGGCCACCGCAAGGCAGTGCGCGCACGGCCTTACTGTAGCCATTGCGTTGCACTGTTGTAGCGTTACTGTAGCCAGATCGTTGCGCTTCCGTTTCTGTTTTTAAAGTAGAATAACCAGATAAACTAAGACGAAACTTGCTAGTTTAGTTGTTAGTGATCACAGAATATATTTTTTTTTAGATTAATTCACATCTAAATATATATATGCTGAAAATGTGTAGTGCAACTGAAACAACATATGCTATCATGGTTAACGTCAAATGTTGGATGGTGATAACAGTAAAATTACATCATTGGGTCTTATCTTACTTTAGCAATTGTCACCTGGCAACGGTCTCGAGCGTTAGAGCATTTTCAAACTTAGTGCAATCACACATCCTGGTAGTAAAGTGCAATGTTTATCGAGATAGTATTGATAAGCCATTGACGCAAGTTCTGTCAGACATGTCGACTCCTGTTAAGAAAATTTCATGGAAGTATGATTGATTTTATACCTAAATTTTAGTACGCACTTCTTTCGACACTTTCATTCGATTTTATTACGATGAAAATTAGGTTACATCTGTGATTTACCAGATAATTCATTGGGATGGATATGCCGCAGTCAGTATTGTTGGAAGCATTATTATTTCTTTAGTCTCATGCAAACTATGGTTTCCTATGGTAGCCTTTATCTACAATTTCCAGAATGTTGGAGATCATTTCAATGACGAGTTTCGTTTATCGATGGCGGTGTACTTACTCGTAGTTTAAATACGTACGAATATTACAAAAAAGAATCCAAGTTTTCCCACATAAATATAATCTCGAATAGGTATACACAAAATAAAAGACACATGCGCCATTCCTTGTATTGAATTCATAAATTCTCGAAATTTATTAAATTGATCCGAATTTTTCCATCTAAATAGTGTGCAGTGAAGAATCGAATACGAGTGCATAAAAAAGCCTTATCGGTATAAAAAAATTTTATAAAAAATTTACGTTATTTACATATTATCGGATGTTTTTCTTTTCTGTTTCAAAAAGAAAAGTAAAAACAGCGGCGTAATCGTTTAACAAACATACAAAAAACATACAGATGAATTGAGAACCTCCTTCTTTTTGAAGTCGGTTAAACATATCTCTATCTGTGGCTTTATTTAGCGGTTAGAATAGCTGAAAAGATTTGTATTTGCCCCTTTTCTCCTACAAAATCGAAGATCAACATTTGCGGTGTTGCATACGGCCAGTAGTAAAACTTTAACGACATAGCCCGCGTGCCGAACCGAGGCTCGCGGCCAAAATAAAAATCGAATGACTCGGTACACGTACACCTACTTACTAGCTGCGAAGATAGGTCACAGAATGGATGCGGCGTAGGCATTGGCGTATCTAGAGATATTTCCCAGGGGGGGCCTGGCCCCCAGTAGTAGAAGCGATGATCGCTTATCAAAGTTGCGTCAACTCTTAACGTACGAAATGAAAATTTTCACATAAATTAATTTAATATGTATCGCATAACGGACCCTTGCATGAGTGAGTCCGACTCGCACTTGGAAAGATTTTTAAATTTTTCAGCCATAATTGTTTGTTAGTAAAAATTCTGGGGTGGGCACCAGACCATTCTGGGGTGGGCACGGCCCACCCGGCTCCCCCCCTTCCTACGCCTATGGACTTAGGTACTATTAGTAAAGATATTTTGTTAGATTATCTTATTAAAAGTCAAAAATACCTGTCTGTGTTTGTTCGTTTCGTCTTTGTTTGCTTGTTCCGAATGACATAATGCGTATTTTTTCAGAGGAAAAAAAGCATGATTGCAATGGAATTTGACTAATTTATCTTTCAAAATACTGTAAGTTTTAGTTTAAGGGAAAATTACGAGTAATTAAATGTATTCCATCGAACACAGTTTACTTATACCACCTCCGAACCACGAACATACAGTCGTTTGACGCATGAATCTGCAACCTATTTTCGGCCTCGCCTCACATCAGTTCGACTGCGTGCAAGTTCAGGGAAACTAGTCGAGAAATGTTTTATTGAACTATGAAAATTAGGTCAATGTGCCAACCCATCTATACACGACTTTACTAGTCTATGTTTGAGGAAATTTATGTTCGAGTCACATGATACATATGCGCTATTTATGTCTTCAACCAATATAGGACGACTGAAATACATTAGAAGTTTAATGGTTCGAAATTATTAAAGCAATTGAGGTCAGTTATACGGGTCCCAGCAGATTTAGTCTAGAACTGGTTCCGAGTTTCGGATATAATCACGTACGACCCAAATCTAGACAACATAGTTGCGCCGTGGATACTAATCGCATATGGCATAAATCGCATGTTTTTGAGAATTTAAAAGGAGTTAAGTCATTTGAAACGTTTTAAAAGTTGAAAGTTGAACCATAACTAATATACAAACGATTTATTTTCTGAGAGGCTTTCTTTGAATTTATTTATTTAATAACAATTACTTAATATATTTACAGTTTGCATAAGCATGCCAATAATACAACTTAAAAAAATGTAATACAAACTTTAATAAAAATTCTATGAATGCAAATAAATATAACGGCATCTAGTTCCTGCGAAAACTGATCTCCTGGGCTATTGGAGCAAATCAAACAGTATATGGGTCAGAATCAGAGAGGTGAGCATTATGGTTCTGACAAAGTTATTCTTAATAAAATAAAATTATATTACTACAATATTTATTTCAAAATAGAGGTATTAAGCATGTTTACAAGGCACTTAACATATAAATTTTCTACGATAATTTATTACTTGATTATAAACAAAAACAAGCCTAAATAATCATTCCGGGAACGCGTCCGTATACCATATTTCATAGTTCAGACACGTCAAAACTATTTACAACTATGAATTAAAAGTCTCATATTTTAGTATAAGCTTTAAAAAACATTAAATTAAGAATATATACTTAAAATAAAATTTAATTGTTAACCTTTCTTCATATTTTGACAATTCAAATGCTGTCTGACGTTTATCCAATCATTCCGTGAACGCGGAGGATAAATGACGATGTAATATAAACAATACACACTAGATGACGTTAAGTAGCATCAGTGTGAAGTTCACTATTCAAACCAAACGGCCGTGTGTTGTGTTTACGGAAAACAATAATTGATTTTGGTGGTAAGTACAGTTTAATTTGATATGTGTGAAGCGTACTTTAATACCCTGTCACTACGTGAACGCTGTTCGTTGATTAGTTTTTCAAAACATTGAATACTTTTTACTAAATTCTAATAAATATTTCAACTTACTTGTTCATAACCTGAAAAACCAATATCAAACATGGCGGTATTAAGTGTAATCTAAAAATATTTATCGAATAATCATTTTGCGAACGGTCATTTCGGGAACGTTCTCGGATATGACTGGCGTTCCCAAAATGAAATTCTGTAAACAAAATGATACTGCAATGCTTTTAAAAAGCTTAACCATGCGATGTTTTTGTTTTAGGTATCTATTTAGTACGCGTAACATGGAAAACGATAAAATAAAGAAAAAAGAAGTCAATAAAACGATCAAAACAGAACAGCTTAGCTTATAAAAAGGATCGTGAAAAGGCTAATGCAAGGAAGCGCAAGTTTTTAGATAAAATGACACCTGTACAAAAAGAGATCTTCCTGACCTAAGAAAATTCAGGAAGAAAACAGGTTAAAAAAGATAAAGCGCAGGCTTACAGAACCGTTAAAAATCAGAAACATAAAATACAAAAAATGCAAAGAACAATAGATTAGTTACGAAAAAAGTAGAGAGAAACAGAATACGTCAAGAAAACATTCAAAATAACGCTGATACACCTACTCGTTAAGTTAATGAATTGATCAG
Organism: Tholera decimalis; assembly: GCA_943138885.2. Classification (NCBI taxonomy): domain Eukaryota; kingdom Metazoa; phylum Arthropoda; class Insecta; order Lepidoptera; family Noctuidae; genus Tholera; species Tholera decimalis. The sequence continues at coordinate 22,944,364 of OW964562.2, forward strand.
AGGATGTTCTGTTACTCCAGAAGTTCGCAAACGTCTATTATTTGGCGAGGTTTTGACAACCCAACTCAAAGAGACTGTTGACAAATTACCAAAGAATTCTAGCAGTGAGAGGCTTTTTAAAAATACGTCAGTGGCAACCGTCTCAAGAAACATCGTTTGAATAATATGGCAAAATAATTTCTCCGCAAAAATAAAAGTAATGATAGCATTTTAACATCCAATCGGAGGCATCCAATTTTTAATCACTAGTGAGATTCGAGAAGAAATTCATAAGTTTTTTGAGCGGGGTGATGTGCCATGGTAAGAAAGATTGCCTCAAAGGAGGCAAACAAAAATGGTCACTTCTAGAATCGTTAAAAAACTTGCACCCTCAATTTTGTACTGAGACTGGAATTCAAGTATTTTATTCAACACTTTTAAGAGCAAAACCTTATTGGGTAGTGCATCCTATAAAAAGACATCGCGATACTTATCTTTGTGTTAGGCACGAAAATTTTGAATATAAATTGAACTGACTAGGAGAGCTGCCCCATAATTCTACATCTCAATGTATAAAAGCGTATAGCTGTGACATTACTTCTTACGATTGTATGTTTGGTTTGTGTGGTGATTGCAAGGAGATCAAACTAGAATCGGGAAGTAATGAAGTAGTTCAATACTTTCAGTGGCAAGTAACGAAAGAAGATCGAATCTTAAAAGGAGAGAAGACGGCACGGTGAAAGATTTGAAAATGTCTTTAGCTGCGGATATTTCTCTAATGAAAAAACATGTTTATAGAATTAGCGAAAATTTGAAGGCCAAAAGAGAACTGAGAGACAATTTAAAAGAAACAGAGATAATGATTCAAATCGATTTCACTGAAAATTATATATTATGTCAAAATATGGGAAAGAGATTCAATCAATTAGATTCGGAGCTTCATAAGGACAGTAATCTATCCACACAGGTGTTTTATATACGTCTCTGGAAACTGTTCCATTTGCACTGTGAGTGATAATCTAGACCATCAGGCTCATGCTGTATGAGATCATCTGAAATCATCGCTACAGCAAATATTGAGTGCCAGGCCTCACGTAAATACCCTTCACGTGTTTTCAGATGGACCCACATCCCAGTATCGAAACCGGACTAATATTTATTTACAGTTAAAACCTTAATAGATCAATTTCCGCAAATTACTGCTTAAACGTGAACATTCAGTGAACCAGGTCTTTAATGTTTATGGTTATTAGTTTATAGGTTTAAATTATGATATATGTATGTCAAAAACCGGATATTATGTGTTTTCAGATAACGTTATTGTCATTTAGGGTACTTGGCTGTCATTTTGGGAACACTCTCATCATTTCCGGGAACATCACAAAAACGGCAAATAAATCACATAATAAGTAATCTTAGAGTTAAATCATGCATATCTATACTTTTAATAAATCTGTAGAGAGGTCAATTCTGTACATGAAATATATTTCCAAAATAACTATCAGGGGGTGATTAAGGATCGATACTCATGCCAAAAATGCAATCAGTTAAATTTTTGTCTGTCTGTCTGTCTGTCTGTATAACCGTTATAGAAACAAAAACTACTCGACGGATTTTAACGAAACTTGGTACAATTATTTTTCATACTCCTGAGCGGGTTATAGTATACTTTTCATCACCCTACAATCAATAGGAGCAGAGCAGTGAAGGGAAATGTTGGGAAAACGGGAGAAGTTACTCCATTTTTTAAGCTTCCGTCGCGTGTGCAACCTTAATGGTTAAAGCTACACAAATCATTTCATGACGGAAATGTTCTCCTTAAAATTATATAAAAAATATCCCACGACAGCATATGTCTAACTTTTATGGTTGACTCACAATAACACGTGTAACTCCCGATAGCTTAGCAGTTCGAAGCTTTCTGATTATAATATTTGTCTACTCTTACGTTTATAACACTCTCAGTCACCCCTAATTGAAAAAGTTAACATTATTAACTATTCCATAAAATAATTGGCCAAGTGCGAGTCAGACTCGCCCATGAAGGGTTCCGTAGTAACTATAATATAATATGCAAATTTATTTGACGAAAAAAAAACCTTACAAATTTCTTAAAACTAGCTTATTTACATTTTTTACAACTGTGCCAAATAAATTTGTTTTGAAAAAAAAACCTAACAAATTTCTTAAAACTGGCTTTTTTACATTTTTTACAACTGCGCCGAATAAATTTGTTTTTCATAGTGTTTGTATGAATTACAAAGTTATATTTGCGGTTTTAGAAAATATGCTGTATCTCAAAAACTACTGAACTGATTTCGTTCAAACTAATTTTGTTTGAAAGTTTATATTAAGATCTACAGACATATATTTTTTTTAGATTTTTCACTCCATTATTATAGAAGTTAGAGGTTGTGTCCGCCACACACACATTTTACCACTTTGGAAGCTTATATCTTTTAACTTTTTTATACTTTTAACGACTTTATGGAAAAGTGGTATTAGAAACCCCGATGTCGTTTTTAAAGAACTGTCTATAGATACCACACATGCATCGATTTCATGAAAAAAAATATTTTCAGGTTTAGTTCCATGTATGGGGAGCCCCCCTTTATTTTAAATATTTTTTAATTTTTTTCTCAAAATCGGAAAGCGGTTCACAGAATACCTATCAAGTTTCACATGTATAGTCCTAATAGTTTCGGAATAAAATTGCTGTGACAGAAGGACGGACGGACAGACAGACAGACAGACAGACGGACAGACATGTCGAAACTATAAAGATTCCGTTTTTTGCCATTCGGCTACGAAACCGTAAAAAGAATCATATAAATCGGTATAGAAACACCAAAGTTATACATGAAATACGCTTATAATAATAAGCCATCGCGCGTGAATACTGAATCATGCTATAAGGATTATTTTTGAGAATCGGTCGCCGCGCTCGACGCGTCTCGCGGTCGAAGCGTTCTCTAGGTACTTAAGCCTCATGTGAACGTGATCTAAACAATATTACCAATACATTAACTTACGCTGACGGAGTCGCGGGCACAGCTATATTGTATCATTACGCTAAGGCCAATAGGAGCGGAGCGCCAATGAAGAATGCTTCAAAATCGGGGTTAAATTTAACGTTAGCCCAAAGTAACTATTCCACGCGGACGAAGTCGCGGGCAAAAGCTAGTATAAGATAAAATGATATTTGAACTTCGGTATTTATATTATTAATATACTACAAATTGCAAGAATATTTATACTAATTTGAAGTATCGTAGTAGAAATTACGCTGATTGAAAATTTATGTAGAGTAATTTAAAAATAATGGTTTTTATTTAAAAAATATTCAAAATAACAATATTTTTCTATTTAGCAAGAGATTTATTACAATTTATTGAAGGTCATTCTTAAATACGTTGGTTAATATTTATTATAAAAATTATTTTAAAGTGTTCTCGAAATGACTTACGACTCTGGCATTATTCTTATAAACAGGTAGAATTTCGAAAATATGTATTTTTGTGCGTGCCTATTCACAGAAAAGTTTCATGACAAATGACACAACAGACTCCTCGTGTTAGTTTTCTTCAAAAGGATACTTTATTTTTCAGATTTTTCAAAACCTAAAATGCTCACCTCTCTGATTTTGACCCATATGTGACAAACAAAAGAACCACAGATAGAGTGACGATTGACAGGATTAATTGGTAGTAGAAAACTTGTTGGACCAACCCCAAGAAACATGACACAAGGGATGGAAAATGAAACCATTGAAACTATATCGTGATTTATTTACATAGCATCATTCGACATCTACGTGATGATTAACGAGTAATAACAAATTTCCGTACTATCATCATAAAAACAAATACTATCTATGTACTATGCATGAGTGTTCATGTGATTCATTACACTCTTCCTCCTCCTCTCTAAGCTTATCAATGAACACTTTCTGTCAACCGACCTGCGCTTGAGCATATCTATGATCTAATAGAACAACATGTGCCACACGTGAGCGTATTTATATGACTTCCTGACGATAGCTAGTCAGTATAGTCGCGACGTCTATTACTTTGTCGGATTTAAATTATTTCTTTTTTAAAGTCAATAAACTTACAGCCTTTCTAAGCTATATAATAAGCTATATCATACAATCAATTGAAAATAAAGTTCAAATTAATATAAATTCTAGTTAAAATCAAAATTCATTTAGTTTTGCTTACAAATAAAAAAAAACTATAAAATAATGTTTTATTGACATAAAATATGGATTTTGTTGTATTATTTTAATTACTGTTTAACTTAATTGTAAGCTATATTTAGTTTATAAGCAACTACCATCAATTAGCTGAGTGTAATTTTTTGACAAACTAAGTAGGTAAAGCTGATTTTATTTAAAAAAATAAACGAAGGGAATAAACGTGGGATAAGGGAAACACTTACTTACACAAAACTTTTACTTATTCAAAACCCACCTTGTTCCCTCAGTGGGTTTTGAATAAGTAAAAGTCTGACACTCCCTTAGTTCCACTCCACCTAGAGCTGGAGAAGCCATTTGATGATTTTCACCCCAAAAAAAATATTGACAAGCGTACTTTTACTGTGACTGTACTTACTTCTTGATTTACATAGGGAGCTTAAAAACAACTGTAGTATTTAAAAACAGTGTTAGTCATTATGATCGTGACACAAGTGCTAATTAGCTAGGTATGTAGGTGACAGACTATAGGCAGAATCTAGATGTAGTAACGCTGACGTTAATGAATGAGGGTGACGATGGACGGTTCTCTTCCGTTGAAGTGACGTTGATGGTTTCGGATTACAGTCGAATGTTTTTTTTAAGAAGTTTGTGATTTTTCCGTTTTTTTTTGTTTCTTATCCTGATTTAATAAAATTGTGTTTAGGAAAACCCAATTTTTCGAATCCACAAAGTTAAATGGATATGATAAATAAGGTGTAAATACTAAGTAACCTGTATCTCTCTCTGTATCTATTTTCCTGAATAATTTGTGTAGAAAAATGCTGTCATAAACTAAAGTGCACGATATCGGATAACTTTACAATTCGAAAATTTACCATGCAACGATATACTTACAATTCGAAAAATTACTATGCAACGATATACATTATAACGATGCAAAAAACTGTCTCCTTGCAAGCGCAAGGAGACACTTTTTTCTTAATTATAAAAAAAAGTTAAAAAAACAGAAAAAAAAAATGTCCCTACATTTGACCATTTTAACATTAAGTATATTTCAAGGCAGTTAAACACTTTGTGTGAATACTTAAATACTGCGTATTCTAAATATAATAAAAATCTAATACTCTAGAATTCGAGCTCAGCCCCTCCTGCAAAGAGTATATATTATAACCACTAAAGAGCGTATGGTATGGGCCGATTTCTTTGAAGAACACAACTCACTACTCGGGCCGTGGGACGACAGAGAAATGCAGAGCTACAATTGGTCAGTTCAAGTTCAAGTTGCGTAGATATGCCTGGTTAGGGCTTGGTCTACTTGATTAAGGGAAAGTAGTCGATATCGATAAAATATATTTTTAAATTGTAAAAATGCTGCGTAAAATTCCATAATAAAAATATGTTCATTAAAATCAACTGTCGCTTAAGCAGGCACTCTGTAATTATAATTTTTTCGATGGTGAGTCATTAGATGATTTATCTAAAGACTATCCTACATACACTTAACTCACGGACTCGAAATCGAAACAAAGTAACCTTTTTTTCCTGGGTGGGAAAATCATCGAATGACTTCTCCCGCTCTGGGTAAAGCGGAAGGGAGTATCAAACTCTACTGACCGGGGCCGCGATATCTCGTTGGAACATTACCGCAACCCCGGAAAGAAAGTAACTTACGGGAGCGATTATGTAATGCGAGTCCGTCATACTATTTGAAGCCTAGAAAGATTGAATGTAGGTATCTTATATTCACGATTTGACTTTTCTCATTATATCAATAATGAACTAGAAATCTAGAAAACTAGAAATAATAAGAGAACTAGAAATCAATTTTACCTTTTTTTTTCTGGGTGGCAAAATCATCGAATGACTTCTTCCGCTCTGGGTTAAGCGGAAGGGTGTGTCAGACTTCTACTCACTAAAAAGGCTGGGGCGCGAGGAAGAAAGTTGCCTCTTCCTCGGGCGTTCGGCCTCCACCTTTGCTAGCATGATTGCTTCACAGAAGGAGGCGACCGCATGCCATTCCCTCTCGCTCCGCACCATGGTCTGAACCAGAGCAAGGCGCGAGAGGTCGCCGCCGCCGACCGCCTCTACGAATACATGGCGGTGCTCCGCCCAAGCAGGGCACACCTCGACCGTATGCTCCACCGTGTCCTTCAGGCGGTCCTCACAATGACGACACCCGGGCGTGTCTTCCCGCTGTATGCGAAACAGGTACCTCCCGAAACAGCCATGTCCGGTCAACACCTGCGTCAGGCGGAAGGTGAGGACGCCGTGGCGTCTCTCTAGCCACTCCTCAAAGAGGGGAGTTATCGTCGCGATTACGGAGTGCCCAGCTTTCGGTTGCGACAGCCACTCTTTCCATGCTGCCGTGAGATCGCGCCGGAGCTCTATCCGCTGAGCCGCGACTTGCCGCGGTAGAGGAGTTTCACCCCAGCTTAGCACCTCCGCGCGCCAATTATGCACGCGCGCGAGGTCTACCGCCTCCAGATCCCACGGCAGCAATCCGGCAAGGAGGTTCGCCGCCTCCCCAGAGATCGTGCGGTATCCCCGGATCATCCGGATAGCCATGGCCCTCTGAGACGCGACGAGCTGGCGAGCTGGTCGCCGCTGCAGATTCAGCGCCCACACAGGGGCCCCATAGAGGGCCATGGACCGCACCATCCCCGCATATAGCCTCCGGCAGGAAAATCAATATTACCTAGTAACCTTATCTATCCACTTTTCTTTTTATTCTGGAATCTTCGGAAATCCAAAATAAAAACATGCATGTCACACAGAAGAAAAAAATATTAGAATTTCCTTCTTTTTTTAATGTCGGTTAATGTAGATAGGTATTTTATGACAACTATCTGAATTGAATTAAAAAAGAAATAAGTTAATTTTATAATTCTCGATATCGTATTCAGCCGTTAAAGGTAACAGCACAGATTTTTACGATAAAAATACATAGGGAAAGAAAGGGATAAGAGAATTAGAATTTCTTCATGAAAGAAAGAGACTTTTCCAAAAGACATCAACGCGCGATTCATTTGTGTCCTTGATCACCCAAACTACCATTTTAAATAGGGTGTGGTTATTAAATAATAAATAATTTTCGTAGTATTTCATTACTGATGAATAGTTATGTCATCCGTTTAGTATCTAGATGACTGGGAATGTTTTCCACACCACTTCAACGCGCATGAAGGCATTTTTATGCGTTATAAATTGCATACAAAATTTTAAAATTTGTAATTGTTTAGCACGCACGCAGGTCTAACACTTGGTCGCAACTAAAATGGTTTGTGTACCGTAGCCAATATATAAGTGCAAAAAGACTAATAGTTTTCGTGCGTAGTCGGGGCACTGTATGCGCCAGGGTTGGATTTTGTACTATAATTATAGTATTTATACTATAATTTCGCCCTTTGTACTATATACTGTCCATATCTAAGGATAGTACGCTAAAATAGTATAATTTAAAGTTTGCTCCGGAATGCTTTAAAAATGCGATTTTACTGTCTTGTGACGCTCTCAAAAGCGGTGGCAAAAGTGGGAATTTTACTGATTTTATTCCTACTAAGGATATATTGATGAGATTGAAAGCCAAGGATGAAGATAGAACTGATAGTAATATTCAAGAACTGATAAACTTAGAAGAGGAGTAAATTTTGCCTTAACGGGTGTTAATTTTAATGACTATTATATGTTAAACTAGCTTCCGCCCGCGACTTCGTCCGCGTGGAAAAAAAATCCCCCGATTTTGAAACATTCTTCATTAGTGCTCCGCTCCTATTGGTCTTAGCGTGATGATATATAGCCTATAGCCTTTCTCGATAAATGGGCTATCTAACACTGAAAGAATTTTTCAAATCAGAACTGTAGTTCCTGAGATTAGCGCGTTCAAGCAAACAAACAAACTCTTCAGCTTTATAATATTAGTATAGAAGTATAGATTAAAAATAATGAAAGTTTACTATATTTTTTTGTATAAATACTATCTTTTTAATTTTTTTGTCATATTTCATATCTTTTTCAACATACATAAATCCAACCCTGATGCGCGGTCAAGTGGTTTTATAGTCTTTGCCCTCCTGCATGCATTTAAGCATAGCTTATAACTCGGCGGCATGCCGTTGAACTATTAACTAATTACACACCCGCCGTGAGACAATCCCAGAATGCGGCCCGAGGCGACCCGAGCTGCCCCGAGAAACCCTGAGCCCGTATCGGTGCGCACCCGCAACAAATCTTCAACATGGAGCACTTAAATTTTAGAACCAAAAACGGTGACGTAATAATACCTTGTAGACTGTACCTTAACAAAGATGGTGCGAGGCACGAAGGCCAAAGCCAAGTTCACGGCTTCGTTCAACTACCGCTGTTATCATTACCATTCAATGCGAAGCCCCGGCTCATTACCGGGTGCGTTCGATTTCTAAACTGAGGTGATTAACATTTTTGGCACTTTAATAAAATATGATCATTAATTTCGCGATTCATCACGTCTCGATTCAAAAATAGTTGTGCCAAAAATTCTTGTTTGCCGAACGAGTCGTACGATTTGCTGACATGCATGTTTGTTTATTTAATTGCGTAAAACTGCAAACAATTTAGAAGTGTTTATATTATGTGCTTCACCTACTTTCCAATAAAATATGTGTAGTATTTATAACAGTACGAATAGTTGAATATTTTTTCTTTAAATTGAACTATAAAAGTTTGTCGTTTTATTTTTCTTATCTTAGATACCTACGCCAATTTGTAATAATTTTTATTTGTCAATATTTAGGTTTTTGACAATAAATACATATCGTTCCGGGTATTATCAAGTTCTTCAGTATTCCGAACATTGCTTGTATATTGCTAGTGCTGTGAGAAATACGCACTCGGATCAAATTTTAATTACAACAGCCCCAATTCAAGGTCTCATCTGATTAAATTAAGCCAAACAGTCTATTAGAATGTTTTGGTTTATCCTTGTATGAGGAAGATTAGGATAATGTCGGTTATCCTTAAACTTATTATAAAATAAGGTCTCCCGCCACGATAAACTCAAAAACTACTGAAGCGATTTCCATGCGGCTTTCACCAATGCATAGAATAACTCATGAGGAAGGTTTTAGTCTATAATTTACTAAGATTTTGTGTAAATTATCAGAATGGGACAAGGTTGAGCCGGACCCGATCGCAAATCGATCAAATAATATAAGTAGATTTTTAATATTGTTAAATACTGTCAGGCACTTTTTTAACTGCAATATGAGTTTGCTACTTTCTTTGGGTGCTTTTTCATGCAAGATTACAAGGTATTATTAATAATATTATAAGCTAATAGAAAACGCGTTACAAAAAACTAGAAGCAGTATTAAAACTGGAACTGACTGCAAGTGAGACGTAAGATGGTCAATATTTACAAAGAGTATTCTGATGTTTCGTGGCCTTCATCGTGCCTCAGAGGCCGCTGTTCCGGGAGTTCACGGCGAGGGCTACTTTTATTGCTTTAGTCCATTTAACCCATTTCATTGACGTAATCCAGCCGCGCTTTTATCGCAGAGCTGCGTCCGCGCATGTTGCTGGGTTGCGCCAAAACTATACCAATTCAGTTCGGACTGATAAAAGCAACCTGTTAGTTAATCTGAGTATGTTTTCTGTTTAATATTTATCAATATTAGACTAAAGAATATGAGACCAAGAATACCCAAGAGATCTTAGTATAATGAAAACATGCGCTCTTACGATCTTAGTGTAAATTCTAGACGCCATTTTTACTAAAAATAAATACATTGTGCGTATTGATATACCATTGCATCTGTAGCTGATTGATGATTAAATATAAAGGACTAACTGTTGCCTGGGACTTCGTTTGCGTTGTAATTTCATACTGTAGGTTTTTGTTTAGGTTCAAAGACCCTATCACGCTTCCTCCAAACACCCTGCTAAAGTTTCATCACCATCTGATCGATAGTTTAAGAACGCATACAATACAAACATACAAACGATTATTTTTGTTTATAAATATTTACGCGTCATTCATCAGTTCCTTTTTTAAAAGTTAAATTCGTTCTAAATCCTACAAGCAAAGCAATGCAAAGCAAAAGAGGTTGTCTATGTAAAAGCAAGTTTGATTTATTTAGGCTCACTTTCAACATCAATCGCAGCCACTTTAAATTTTATTTGATTTGAAGAAATGAACATCTGCCTCAAGACTTGTTTGCTCAAACCTAGAAATATTACAAACAATGCATTAAACTAAATTATTCTGTACTTTTTAAACTTTTTGCAAGCAAAACATTAGGTACTCGAGTCGAGAGCTGAGATGGACTAAAAAAACTAAATCGTCAATATAGGCTCAGTAGGCTCCGTCACGTTTGCCGAGCACAAGTCACAAATGCCAGACAAAAAATAGACAATCTATTCATCTTAACGAAATAATGAGTTTTATCTATCTTAGCACGATTTCTAGGCTTCGTCACCACAGCATTGACCGCGCGACCCTCAGATCGATGTCGTTCTCACGAGCCTAACGCGAAAATTAACGACGACGATTTAATTGATACAAACTGCTGCGAGGTGGCCACGACCTGACAGCATTAACTGGCTCGATGAGTGTCGGCCTAATAGGACCAGAAGACAGTTTCGCAGACTAATAATACAAAATATTTGGCGAGTACTCGCCGCACTACGAGTACCAAAATCTTAGCCAATTGATAAACATATACATTTTAGGATTTTAGTTCCGATCAAACAACCAATATCGAGAAAAAATGTTAATAAATTTTACAACGGATGACGTCTTTAAAGTGCGTGTGGAAATAAAAGATTTTTTTCGCAGTTTTTTGATCGCAGTGCATCAACGTCATATTTGCAAATGCCAAGCAATTAGCAAGTCGGCTCCGCAAGGTCTCTTTCAGTAATGGTGGAAAACAATACCGCTAACCAATGACTGAGGCGAAAATTAGCACATGTGAAATACTGTTCATTCACCTGCCAGAGTTACCATATTGTTATCCGTCTACTTCAGTACATGTAGTTTATTTTTACGATCGTAAAAATCACTCAACCTTAACCATTTGATAAATTCTGAGACTGAAACTTGTCTCTGAGATACGAGAATAACACACTTTGTTTCATATAAAAATATTGCAAAAGCAAATAAAGAGCAAAGGTAAAAGGAAAGTATTATTAAACTAATTACTTCCTTATTAATAAATAATACCACTGAATGCTTAAAACCAGACAACCTACTAAGACCAGACAGAAGAAGAAAACAAATCAGTAAAAATTGTAAAAAGTCTACCAAAGAACAACGAGTTCATTCATAGGATTTTATTACGCTAAGTCACTGTCTGTGTCAAATGTCACAGGTCATGCACCTGAACGATAAAATTATATTGATCGCTTCAAATATTCATAATTTATTTTTATCAACATTTTGTCATACGACAGCTGACGTAGCGATACTATCTAACTAATGGGTCTTAAAATATGAAGCTTTAATTTAATTTAGTTCATTGTCGAGGCGGTCTATTGATAGTGATCCGTATGACAAAACAATTAGATTTTTTTTTGCTTAATTTGTGTTCGTCGCCTGGGCAATCGCCTTCCCGCTTGCTTGTGCGATCTCTGACTATGTTTGACCCCAACTAGTTGGATTACACACATTAATTTCTCAGCTAGTAACAAACGTACTCTGAACATTCTTGAGCTCTTTAGAATATCTAATTAATTATATCAACGCTGTATAAACTTTTATTTTGTTTTAATGTAAATTTTTCAAGTCATTATTACGACTGATGTCTGTATAACTATGTTGCAAAAAAAAAAACAGTGGATACTACGAAAAATAATGAATAAGAATACAAATGGACAATAGAAACATGGTAGGTATGAGATAACGAAAGTTTGTTCAGGTGATATGAAATTAGGTCTACTAGTATATTTTGATTGTACACATTGACTATCGAGTACTTGGGCAAATAGAAAGCACTTATGGTCAATTATATGGCCGTCCGATTATCTAACGCCTCTGCTCAATAGATAATGCCTTCGAACAAATATTAAACGTGTTACACAATATTTGCAGACCCGTTGGCTCATTGGCAGCGTTGCTACGTCAGGGATTACCGTTCGAATCCAAGCAAAGTCTAAGATGGATATTAAGATATTTCGTGAATTTACTCATACACAATTCGTGCTTAGCAAAAAATATTATACATAATATCTACAGACAATTTTCTTTTACCTATTAAAGTTTTTAATTTAATTGACCAAAATGTCAATCTCTTGATTATAGAAATTAATTATTGGAATCATAACTATCCCCTATCACATTATCCTTACATAAACTTCTATCAGTCTATACAGATAACAGTAATTTATCATTAAAAAATTAACACGAGAATATAATGATATGCAAGAATAATATAAGGGTGAATACTCACTTGGATTAATGGTATAATCTCCGTTTCATAAAGTATAGACAGTCCGTAGACGCGAGGATCCTTGCCGGTAAAAAGTGAAATTGTTCGCGACGATGTCGCCCGCTAATTTATTTATTCACTCGATGTGAAAAACGTGGATCAGCAACACCGTATTCTGTTCGCGCCAACTTTATATAAACACGTGTTTTATTAATTATATTCGAGTCCTCTATTACGGACGATTTTTTATAAAATAATCCTCTTTATTTTTATTCAATAAATCGGTATTTTCGTTCGCATCAGTGATAGAGTGAAGTGCGTTCGGAAAATGAGTCGGGTGCGTCGAGGGATCGAGCGGCTCTAAGAGCGGAGCGCGCGTCGCGGCGACTTGCGGGCCACTGACTGCGCGCGCGGCCGATTGCTGGCGATCTTCAACTCTTCCAATTTTAAATATCGAAGCGCACAGCTTTTCCGACTACTTTCGGCAGCCTACAGCGAAGTGCGTCTACGCTTGCCTTACGCAGGCGCGTTCATTCCCATGCAGTGTGACGCGAGCCTTACTTCTGAATTTACTTTAATATACAAATGTATTCAGTAGTATTAAGAAAAACTATGAGAATCTATAGGTTCTGTTAAAAGTTTAATTTTAGCAGAACCTTTTTATTTAGGGCAGTGTTATCAGATATGTATTGAAATCAGCGCGATATTCAGGTTTTTACAGACTTCTAGGCTTTTTATGTAAATTTACTATCGTAATAATATATTATTATGACTGGCAGATAGAAAAAGTGACCACCTCAGTAGATACGCCACGAGGTTTGATAATAACTAATAAAAAATGTTAATAGGACTGTCGGAGTGTCACTTTAGGTCGTAACTTTGATACGTTTTGAACAAAAAGACACCATAAACGTAATTCTCTGCCATCTATTTTGGTTTGAGAATTATCTTACCTAAATACTTTTTCAAAGAGACAATGTCTGCGTCTGAAATAAAATCATTAATACCACTTGCACTCTCCCCATATAATTGAGACTGATAGTAACGTATGCAAACAATGTCAACATAAAAGTGCTTTGTACATTTGTTTGTTTCGTAATACAAACACAATTGCGTCCTAAATCAATTGATTAGGGCAATCTAATATCTGTATTTTATGACGAAGAACTTGTTACCAAAATACTGTGCGTAAATTTTCATAAGCCCATTAACAATTACTGAAGACATATCGACCTACATGTGTCTGTTTACCATGAAAATGTATGAGACTATTAGTTGGAAGGTCGAGCAGCAGACGATGATGTCACCAATCACCATAGCAGCTGATTTATCGGCACCACTTGGATTAGGGCCCGAGTCACGGTTATATCAACGCGTAGCTCGGACTCCCATCGCGCCCGGCCCTTCACTATATGTAAACATGGCTGAACTATTGTAAATTATGTTAGTTTTACTATGCGAAGATAAAATTTGTTATGTTGTTGCAATAAATAAAAGCTGTTGGCATATAAACGAACGTTTGGAGCAAATTTTCATGTACCTACATGACCACAGATTTCGGGTGCGTGTAGACATAGAGGTCGCAATAATCAAAGCATAACTCGGGTTTCTGGATGAATCTGATGAAGAACGCTGAACGTAATCTTCAGACATGAAAGATCGACTGCAGAGAGAGAATCATAGAGTTTGGGACTTTGAAATGTCACCATATAGCGGAACTTTTCTGGGCAGTTCTTTTGTTTAAGTTACTATAGACTAGGTATACATGTATGAATGCAGTAACGTTAAGAAACGGGTATTTCTTGTCAATGAACTAACACCTACTTGATATTTTGCTCGTGAGTTAGGAAGCTACTTAGTTGTAATTAATACGCACCTTGGGTCCGGTAATGTGCACATATAAAAGTAGGTGTTAGTCATTTAACAATGGCACCCATTAACATAGTACTAAACCTTAGCCTGAGAACCTAGGAGACATGGAATATTTATTAAAATCGTTTTATCCTCGAAGGAATGGAATTTCAGCAATAAATAGAAAGCAAGATCGAATGAAATTTTAGTACTACGAATTGTTACAAAGGACAACATTATTATCTGGCTACTCATAGTGTAATTCATCTAAGAACAATGCAGTTTAACCCAATTCCTTCAATCAAGTTTCACAAATGAATCAGGAACTTGTCTAAAACAAACAACGTTTTAGTATTTAGGTACAATTCATAAGGTTTGTACGGAAAGTTGTAAACCAGAATTTAGATTGAATATTAATTTGATTACTTACCACGCAGCTTGTTTCTAAATTAAATTCTAGTTAGACACTAGGGTTTTGCCTAGAGTAATTCTAGTTAGATACTTATTAAACGTTATATTCGTATATGAATAACTAACAGTCGCGCGGGGAGTCGAGTGTCGCTTTATCACGATAAAAGCATAACCCTTCTTCTTGTACAGTGGTAAAAAGCTTCAGGCTACATCCTTACCAAACATCAAAATTCACTTTTGATGCGACTAGCGTGTTTAAACAAAGAATTTTTTCCGTTTTATAATATTAGTATAGATTCGAGAAATAATTTAAGAAAATATAAACGGCTATAGCTGAATGGCTAAGGTGTCGGACTTGTGATCGAGAGCACGCGGGTTCAAACCCCACCCATTAGATTGCCGTGAACCCACTCCAGACACGAGCATATTTAGCTTAGTTGGAGGAGTTAACAAGAATGCCAGTAATGTGATTGCAATCCACGGTACTAGTTCTCTTGAAATAATAAAAATAATATGTATAAACAATTCCAACGAACGAAAGCAGAACCCGAAAAACTTCAGAATAATCAATTGTACGAGTATGTATATTTAAAGCACACTTGAAGGTGTGTGGTCCCGTTCAGCCATCAACCACATGTCAGATAATATCAATTGTCACCTCTGTTGTACAATAGCATTCACTCCTTGTCAATAATCGTATCAACACGTCCAATCGTACCTCACGTACCTCTAATACCTTCTAATCTCTCCTTATGTGTTAATAATGTATGCTAAAACATAATTAATAGACTCAACATAGCTTTACTTACGATCTAGTTAAATCCAGACTTTGATTAAATTACAGAACTTGAATCAAACAGTCAAATAATTTGAAGTAACAGTCGTCGTAACAAGTATATTTAATTAGGCAATTCGCGAAGTTCTATGATTTTATGCGGTACCCAGTATCTTACAGCGGTGCACTCGTTTGCGGAGACGATTCTCTGCCACTTCAAACGAGATATCTTCAACAAACTCAGTGCCAGTTACCAACTCCAGAAATAAATCTGACTAGCAAACAATATTGTTCATATTATTATTTCTAAAACCCATTAGTTTGGCCCGCGACTTCGTCCGCGTAGAAAGTTTTTCAAAGTTTCGTGATGAAAAGTAGCAAATATGTTGGCGTTTCTTTCAGTGAAAGTTCGATTAAAATCAGTTCAGCCAATCCAGTGATTAGCCCGGACAAACAGAAGAGAGAGTCAAATTTTTCAAATGTTTGTTTGTGTTTCAGCAACGTGTAAATAATTATAAGCAGATGCGAAAACAATTTATTTAAATAAATGCTTTAAATTTTTATTTATATCTATCGAAGATGTATAGCAACCATTTGTAAACTTAAAAAACCAAAATTAAGGTAAACGTCCCAATAACCGACAGGTTTTGTCATAATGCGAACTTGACAACGTAGAGTATTTAGAATAAAACTTTTTACCCGACTGCGCCAGAAGGAGGGTTATGTTTTTCGAGAGTATGTATGTATGTATAATTGTTTGGCACGCTCTGTGGCCTGAACGGCTCGACGGATTTTAGCTTGAGAGGTATCGTTAGATTCGTATTGACTGTGAAAGTGACACTGGGTATATCAAAATAAAAAAAAAACCAAAATGGTGGATTTTTGGCGCCATATTATGCCTTTAAAACAAGTTTTTTTTTTTCAAAACCTATCGAGTGGGGTATCAAAATAAAGTGTTTTAAAAGGTGATTACAAACATATATACAACTGATATGGTTAAAAGTAATTCAAAGTGACAAATCGTAAAAAAACACGTATCAAGAACTAAATCGTCTGCTAAATCTTTCACATTTGTAAACTAAAAAGCTGGAAATAAAAAAAAGTAATTAAAAAAATTAAAAAACCCGACTGCAACCTTATACTAAAACTAACTGAAAAGCTAATAAAAACAAGTCCATTTTAAATTAAATAAAAGATGGAAGCAGGCGGGACCCATTTGAGTTTGAAACTATAATAATGGTATGGGCCCCGCCTGCTTCCAACTTTCATTTAATTTAAAATGGGCTTGTTTTTATTAGTTTTTCAGTTAGTTTTAGTATAAGGTTGCAGTCGGGTTTTTTAATATTTTTAATTACTTTTTTTTACATGACGTGATACACAATTTATGCATAATTCTAAGTAAATAGTTAGTTTCTATACTTTATATAGATATTCAATAGTTATTAAGGCAAATTTGAAAAAAGGGTGATGTGTACCAGTATCCGACAGATTTGTCATAACACTCGTCAAACAGTCACAGTCGTCGTCAACTTTCAGTACTAATATGAACTCTGCCATCTTTAACATAATTTTACAATTTTAACAGGTTCAAGATAAATACAAATTTAAAAAGGTGTGATGTTTAGTCATGTCCGTGGCTTACAGACAACAGAGAGTATCAGAGGAGGTAGAATATAAAAACTAAATAGAGATTCTTAAAATCAAGTAATATATTTCAAATTAAGTACCAATAATTGAACACTATCTAACAAATTTTATTAACAATTGCTCTTTATTGACAGGTAACCCACTATCTGCCATGAAAATTAACCAATTCCTGAAGTGTTGATCTTCTTCTTTTATTAATTGTTAAAATAGTGGGCCGTCCTTTAGAAGCAGCCAACTGCACGATAACCTTTCATTTTATCATTCAAGGTTGTTCTAGGTACATTAAACCTCCTAGCTGCAGCTGATATTGAGGCACGTTCATTTACCGTCTCCATAGCTTTTAACATGTCCTCAACGTCGTATTTCCTTCTGACCATGGTTTTCTGAAATGATAGGTGTGGTTTTTAATTATTTAGGCACAGACTCTTCTGAGGGAATCTCCTTAAAACCCCGTTTAATCTTCAAATGTGATACAAACCTATAATTTTTATATATAATAGGTTCACGTTTGACCACTATCTCACCTGATGGTAAGTGATGATGTGGTCATAGATAGAGCACGCTTAGCTAAAAGTAACTCTAGACTTAAGGAAGGGAAGGAGGAATCTCGATATGTTCAGATTCCCCTAAAGGTCCAGATGTCTTTTGGAAATTTCCACCTATAGTAAAATACAAAACCAAAAATCTGATTGTCGTAGTCATGGGCCTACCCATATAATGATGTGGTCATAGATGGAGCACGCTTAGCTAAAAGTAACTCTAGACTTAAGGAAGGAAAGGAGGAATCTCGATATGTTCAGATTCCCCTAAAGGTCTAGATGTCTTTTGGAAATTTCCACCTATAGTAAAATACAAAACCAAAAATCTGATTGTCGTAGTCATGGGCCTACCCATATGATGATGTGGTCATAGATGGAGCACGCTTAGCTAAAAGTAACTCTAGACTTAAGGAGGGAAGGAGGAATCTCGCTATGTTCAAATTCCCACAAAAGTTCCAGATGTCTTTTGGAAATTTCCACCTATAGTAAAATACAAAACCAAAAATCTGATTGTCGTAGTCATGGGCCTACCCATGACTACGACAATCAGATTTTTGGTTTTGTCATCAGATTAAAATGGATGGTACACCGGCTGGAAGTCAAAAATAATATTTCTTCGCCAAAGACACATCAAAGACATTACATCAAACGTTTATTTGAATGTCATTTACTGGTCGTCCCAGCTAAAAGACTAGGAAGTGGTGACGGGTTTGCGTTTTGGTTTGGTTGGTTGGTTTTTTAATATCGTCATGTAAATAAAATCCCACCAAAAACATAAATGAGAAAATGGAAGCCAAGTTCAATTATTGTCGACTTCGCCGACAAAAGACTTGAAATCTAAATGTGTGCCAAGTTCTGTAGACAATCCTGAAATTTATTTATAAGAACGTATAACATTCTTAAGTAAACTTAAAACACAATTTCTTGTTACTTTTTCTGCTAGAACAATGCTTATTTAAAAGTATTACTTTTTCAAATTGAATAGTCGAATTATTTATACAAAGCAAATAACTTATGATCTATTGAACCTCAGCTATCATTACTTACTTTTCATATCATTACTTTTTGTAACTAAAATTATTATGCAATATTTATCTACTTATAAAATTATTATTTTTTCTTGTGTTTACGCTGTATAGTTTTATGTTTAGAACTATTTTCTATATTTTCTTGAATGTTTGAAATATTAGAGCGTATTCCCGATTCATTATCTGCATTTTTTTTTCTAATATAGCACTTTCTTGTGCTTTAATTTAGCTAGGATCAGATTGATAAGATCTACTCCGTCTAGTATTTTAACTCTAGAGAGTGCAACCCGCCCCGCGACTGTCGATGCGCGGTACATGACTCGTGCTCGTGTGTGAGTGTGACTCGCCCCGCGCATCCCACACACCATGCGAGGCTCGGGATATACGGATAATTACCTACTTATTCATTCTTTATACACCTTATTGTTTGTTACTTTATGGATGTGCACTAAATACCTACTTAAATAAATGATTAAGCAACATAATATTATGGCAAAACACGTGATAAGTAGGTACCTAACCTACCTATTTCTTTTGCACCTGCTTATTTACATACCATCATCGGCATCGCCTCTAAATGTATGTTTGTACCTAGAATAGGACATATAATAAACAGAATGAAATAATAAAATATTTAATTTCCCATAAAACAAACGTGATTTTTTTGCCCTGTTTTGGTACGGAACCTTTCTTGCGCAAGTGCGACTCACACTTGGCCGGTTTTTTTTTGTGTTAATCCGAATTTGGCCCTATAGTAAAATTTGTTTATTTTCATGCATGGGTACTTTCATCAAAGCAGCTGTCCGTGTTTCCTAGACACCCTGTATAACAATAAGATGATCGCGGTAAACCTGGACGGACGGACAGACAGACAGACAGACGGACATGACGAAATTATAAGGGTTTATAAAAACGTTAAAAACAACCATTGGTGGATGGAACTTATTTTCCTACGAAGAATACGAAAGATGACTTTTTGCTCTTATAATTTGGCAAGGCGCTACCTTACCTTCTAATAACATCGATTGATTAGAAAAAAAATTAAATCCGATAAATTCACTGTTTTCTGATTTTTTCTTTTGTATACACACAATTACCTAGCTGGATACCTAATTTGAACTTTCTAGGTCATCTGGAAGTGGGTTAGGTTTTGTATCTATCTATAGATCAGTCAGTCAATCAGTCATAAAAATGTCGATTTTTGGATGTTAATAATGTTAATATCTATATAACCGTTCAAGCTGTATTTATAAAATGTGAGATACTACTTTATCTAGGGGTCTCATTATATAAACCAAATTTGGTGTGTTTAAGTTGAATAGTTTTTGAGTTATGAAGGGGTCAAAAGTGGCTCCAAATGGTTCGTGTAATATTACACACGGCCACTTCTCGCCAGTTCTCTTTGCTTGAACTTGGCTAGACACACTGCCGCGTGTCTAGATTGATGGTTAATAAGTTTCTTTTTTATGGATTAAGGGTCGCGTTTGGTGGGCATTTCACCCGATGATAAGTGATGATGTGTTTGAAGATGAAGCACGCTTGCCTAGAATTAGCTCTTGACTTAGAATCCCCCAGGTTATACACAGACTCCGGCAGGGAATTGCACTCCTTAGCCGTATGACAATAAAAGTATTTCCAAAACGTTTTATATGTATGGGTGGGATGTCCATCGGTGTCAAACAGCGCAGTGATGCGTTTGCATCATCGCGGTTTGTCTTGTAGTCCGATGATGGAACGGGCTTAGCGGAATTAGATTGAGTAATTCCATCGCACTCTCCCCGAAATGTAACCGATAGAAAACCGATAGACTTGCATCGTCGTCGGTTTTCAAGGCTAGACTCGACCAGTGCATCGTTGCCAATGAGTTTCTTGGCCCGTTTCTCCATAGACTCAAGCGCGTCCAGTTGGTATTATAGGCAGATCCATCCCAAAGACGAGAGCAGTAGGTACTCCATACACGACCGAACCTGGATTTGCTACAGATTGAGCTGTTTTGGTGTGAAGTACTGTGTCACCTTTGCTAAGATTCCCAACTTTTTTGCTGCTAGTTGAGCCTTAGCTTCGATAAACAGTAAAACAACTCGGTAAAAGTTAATGTTACCCCAAGAAGCTTAATATTGAAGTTGTAATCTGACCCTTACCATCCACCTTTATGTATTTTGATCACTACTCGATTAGACAACAACACAATGAGACGCAAATCGATTCAAAGATACAATTATTTTAAGGCAAGCTACGAAGATATAAGTCGCGATCTGCTCGCAGTTAACTGGGCTGATAAATTTCATGACCAATCTGCAGAAGTTGCGCTAAATATATTTTATGAAACACTATATAAATTAATTAAAGCCCATGTTCCTAACGACACCAGTCTGGTTTTCACGTTCCCTTAGACACATATTTAAAAATAAAACTAAAGCCGGGTGTAAGTGGAAAACATATCAAAACATATCCGACTATGAACAGTTTTCGTTATATAGGTCGAGAGGTTTCAAAGCGAATCCAAAATTTGTTACCGCCAATACATCGAATCGGTTGAAAGTAATATTACAATTAACTCGAAGTATTTCTGGACTTTCGTTTCGAATCGACAATTAAGAGTCCCAATTCCATCAACCATGACTTATAAACATCAGACATCAAACGATCCGGGTGGTATTTGCAATCTCTTTGCCATTCAGTTTATGAACCCTCTACTCTCTCAACTGTGCAAACCGAGACTATTGATTACTCTGAGAATTCTCCTATTGTTGGAATGCTTGAGTTCAGTACTGAACAAGTACTTAGTGCCCTCAAATCTTTAGATATAACTAAGGGACCAGATCCGGACAGTATCACTACGTTTTTCTTAAATAAGACTGCTGATACTCTATGCATACCTTTAACCATCATCTATATGTGTCTAAGCCAGGGTATTTCCCCAGAAGTATGGAAGCAGGCAAACATCACTCCTGTCCACAAAAGTGGCTCAAAACAAGATGTTGAAAATTATCGGCCCATTTCCATACTATCGGCCTTGTCAAAGCTTTTCGAGCGGTTTGTGCATGACCAGCTGTTGTACCCAATGAGACACGACACAATATTTCAGCAACAGCATGGATTTGTAAAGAAAAGATCTACAACCACCAACTTGATAGCTTTCACTGAATACTTATTTAATAGTATGGAATCACGTGTGCAGGTGGACACTATTTATACTGATTTTAAAAAAGCCTTTGAAAAGTTTGATCATGAACTGCTCTTAAAAAAAATGCATTCACGGTATTCGTGGGAATTTGTTGCGTTGGTTCACATCCTATGTCTCCAACAGAACGCAAAGAGTTGTAGTTAATGGGTCTCATTCCACGACCATAATAGCAACGTCAGGAGTACCACAAGGTTCAATTCTCGGGCCAAAAGAATACCGTTAATTAAAATAATAAATAAAAAATCATTTATTATTTTAATTAACGATATTAACCTTTGTTTTCATAATTCTAAGTTTTTACTTTATGCTGACGATCTAAAAATTTTAGACCTATTAAAACAACACTCGACTGTCACCTAATTCAACAAGATCTCAATCGCCTAGCAGAGCAAACTGCATGCAGAATAAACTACACCTTAGTATTCCCAAATGTTTTTGTGTCAGCTTCACTAAAAATAAAAAAATTGTCAAACATTCGTATAAACTACAAAACGAAACACTAATCAGAGCTAACTCTGTTCGTTATCTGGGAGTATTATTCGATGACAAACTGCACTTGTATGCGCATTTTGATAAAATAATAATTAGTCGTGCTTATAGTATGTATGGCTTTGTGATGAGATCGGCCACGGAATTCATACATCCTCGCACTTATTTACATCTTTATAGGTCTTTAATCCGGTCTCAGCTTGAGTATGCAGTGACGGTGTGGAGTCCCTTCTATAACAAGTACACTGACTGTATAGAACGAATTCAGTGTAAATTTCTAAAAACTATGCATTACCGTTGTTGCCAAAGACGAATACACCTTTCTTATGTTGAACAACTTAACAAGTACAACCTATTCTCTTTGAAGTCAAGACGTATTTTCTTGGACACAATGTTCCTGTATGATTTATGTAACAATGCATATGACTGTGTAGAAATTAGCAATAGGCTGTGCTATGTAGTCCCTAGGACAATTCAAGGACGAGAGGGCGCACCACTCTCACGGAGTCACGGCCCGTATTCGCCGTCACTTCTAGTCGTACGAATGCGGGCCTGCGGGCACCTCTTCGTTGCCTTGCTAGCAATTACAATAAGTTCTTCTCTGACTTGTATCTATTTTCACTACCAGTTAGAAGATTTAGAAATTTGCTTTTATATAAAATTAGAAATATGCCTGAGTAATTTTAGCTTTGTAATTGTATACACCTAGTAATTTTGAACATACACCTATACTGTATCCTAACTTTAATAACAATACTATCTTTTTGTTGTACATCTGTGGAGAACTTTTTTTTTTTTTAATTCTTAAAGAAAGGGCTTTGTCGCACATGCGATTATGCCGCCCTGGTTGGCTTAACAAGTTTTAAATAACATATACATAATTATACACTTAACATAGTCTTAGCCAAGCTAGTTTATACAATACTCTAGCTGCGTCAGAAAGTG
The DNA here is from genome assembly GCA_943138885.2 of Tholera decimalis. NCBI lineage: Eukaryota > Metazoa > Arthropoda > Insecta > Lepidoptera > Noctuidae > Tholera > Tholera decimalis. The sequence goes on from OW964562.2 coordinate 22,967,812, forward strand.
GCTCAGCTAGAGTAGCATTACAATAACCTACTTCTCTAATTTTACAGTCTAAGCTAATTCTAAATTCCTCGTTGCGGACACACTCCGTTAATATGTGATAAACATCATCAACAGAATTTACACAAAAATCACAATTAGGTGTTGCTGATTTGGTCATTAAGTATAAGAATTTATTGCACGGAATGTGTCCGGAACGAAGTCTCAGAGCTATAACAGTATCACTTCTGTTCAACAGCTGATTATCTATCCACGGTGAGTTCAAGGGTTGCGGTTGGATCGTTCTATACCAGATTCCTTTTTCTTGTGACCTTTGATCAAAATACTCCCTCCAAAGCGCATAGCAATCCTGTTTTATATTAGGTATAAAGTTTGTAAAGTAAGGAGCAAAATTTACAGGAATACCATCACGTATGGCCTGTTTGGCTAGTAAATCAACAATTTCGTTGCCTCTTATACCCACATGTGATGGAATCCATTGAAGGACTATATGCTTTCCATCTGACTGTAACTTCAAAATAGTTTTCAGTATTGTGTAGGCTATCGGTGTTCCTCGAAATGTCGAGCTACACCGAGCCAAGTGTTGGAGAGAACTTCTGGAGTCTGTGAAGATGACAACCTTGTTTTGATGGATTGATTCTGCATACGACAGAGCTTCTGCAATCGCAATCAGTTCAGCTTCCATTATACACACACTGGCATTTATTTGAAATTTCATACAACTTCCTTCAGACTCAAAAAAGGCGGCCCCCACGCCGCTCCCCTCTTTAGATCCGTCTGTAAATATTTTAAAATAACTCGAGAATTCGCAAGTGATATAATCAATAAATAAGTTTCTTAAGCTAACAGGATTGTATTGCTTTTTTGGACAGTCATACTACTAATCCATGTATTCAGAGAAAACATATCTAATATATTACTGCAATGAACGTTTAAAGTGTGTAGTGAGTCATGAACCAATACTAACAGGGGAATTCTTTTGTTTTGCCAATATGAAGAACTACGACACAATGTGTATAGCTCGGAGAGCAAGTTGATACCTCCAGAATTTGCCTGTAAAGCTTTCGTTTTAAGCCAAAATTTGCTAGCCAAGAATCGACGACGTAAGAATAATGGTTGTAGGCATAATTCACTTTCCATCACGTGAATGGGCGTAGTTTTAATAAAACTACCTACTACTCTCATAGCTTGGTTCTGTAATTTAGTTAATTTTTCCAAGTGAGTTTTTGCACTGTTGTCATAGAAAAAACTTGCATAGTCAATACGGCTTCTAATTAAAGATATATAAAGTCGTCTTAAATATTTTGGGTGTACACCCCAACTTGAACCAGCTAACACTTTAATAATTTTAATGAATTTGAGAACTTTTTGGCAAACCTCATTGATATGTTTTCCCCACCTCAGTGAACGGTCCAACCACAAACCAAGATATCGAACCGTGTCAACAACCTCCATTTTCTGACCTCTGATTGACAAATTTACTGATAGTTTTTTATAGCCTCTGTTAAAAATGCCAAGTTTACTCTTATTTGGTGATATATTAAGATTAAGGGTGTCAAATAAATTACATAAGCAATTTAACGCTTTCTGTAACTCAGAGGTTGCTTGTTCAATGTTATGGGAAGTTATATAAAGTACGTAGTCAGCGGCATACTGCGAGATAGATACGGAGCTAGGTGTTGCTTTACAAATGTGAATAGTCGCAATATTAAATAGCAGTGGTGACAAGGGATCACCTTGTGCCAAACCTTTTCTTGCAATTCTAGTGACTGTGTTATCTATGCCGTGAATCGTTAAATATCTTTCCTTAAGAAACTCCCATAAATATGTACAGTATTGCACTCCCACACCAAGTTGGTCCAAGGTTAACAGAAGAGTAGTGACATCAACCTCGTTGTAAGCGTTATCAATATCAAGGAAACATCCTATCGTAACTAGCTTTTTTGTGAAACCAATTTGTATTTTTGAGGTAAGTAAATTTAAATTATCTAAACATGAGCGCGCTTTCCTAAAACCTACAGTCTCTTCAGAAAAAATACCTTTAATTTCTAAATACTATTCTATTCTTTTATTGATAATGGAATGAAAGATTTTACACAAACAGGACATTAATGCTATTGGTCTTATGGCGGAAGCGGAAGTCAAATCCCGACCTCGTTTTGGGATCGGTACTATGCGAACTTGACGCCATTGCTCAGGAACGAAACATAATGAAAAGAATGAATTATAAAGTTGTATCAAAATATTTTTAGCTATGTCCGGTAGATTATGAATCATCGAAAATGAAATATCATCGCAACCTGGTGCGGTATCTTTAGATTTAACACATTTATCAAATTCCTGTTTTGTTATAACAACATCTAATATATGATTTTGAGAGCAAAAGGAAGGTAATGGCGGGCATGTAAAATCAGGAGCTAAATTTAAAAGGACTTGTTCAGCCATCACCTCATCCACACGATATCCAGCTGAGCGGTATCCCTTCAACCAGCGCATGCGTCGCCACATGTCACTCGCTGAAGTGATCTCGTCCACTGAAGAGCAAAACTTACGGAACCCCTCATTACGAGCATTTCTAGTTAGCCTTTGAGCTTCTCGAGTTTTGTCCTGTAATATTCGTAAGTTGTCCGGAGTTGGATTTCTTCGAAAATGCGTTAAAGCTAAACGCCTTTCTGCCACCGCTTTAGATAGTATTGGAGACCAATAAGGTTTCGGTTTGAACCGGCTACTGGGATTTTGACAAAATTTAATATAAGGAATACTTGCATCAGCCGCTCTATTAATTATATCTAAAAATAAATTATATGCTTCTTGGGGATTAGCGGGCATTGTACACCCAGTTATTATTTCTCGAATACAGTTACGGTAACTTGCCCAGTCAGCTTTCTTAAAGTTTCTTTTTTTTACGATACGTGGAACACAATTAGTTGACATCTTTAGCTTGATTATCATGTGATCACTGCCTAAGGACTCATTAGTTACGTACCAATCAAACATTAAAGATATATCTGAAGAAACTATAGATATATTGGGGGCCGACTTTTGTAAAATTCCGTTTACTAGTTTGACGCGAGTAGGCTTACCGTCATTTAAAGTAACGAAATGATGATCAATTAACGAGTCAAAGATCTGAGTACCCCTTTGATCTGTTTTCGTGGACCAACTTGAGTGATGACCATTATAATCTCCTAAAATTACAGTTTTAGAGCTAGTTATAGAGAACAACGATTCCCAATCATTCTGTGTGGTACGGACGTTAGGTGGGCAATAAAGTGAAATAACATTTTGAATGGAACTACAATTAATAATTTTAACATGAACTATCTCAATAAGCGGATTTGGAATATTTGTATGACATTGCTGAGCCTTGATGGATTTGTGAGTTAGAATTGCGACCCCTCCATATGAGTCAGATCTGTCGCAGCGAAACACGTTATAATCTTTTATGTTTAAAGTACAGTCCGAATCCAACCAAGTTTCGCATAATACTGCAATATGAACTTTTTCTAAAAAGAGAATTTGTTCTAAATCTAGTTTTTTAGGTATTACACTTTGTGAATTCCATTGCAAAATATTTATTTCAACTATATTCATTATGGAAATAATTTTTAAAAGAAGAAAAGTCTTTAGGTATTATCTTTTTTAGCAAGTTAGATATTGCCCACTCCATGCTAATTTGAACAACAGATATAATTTTAACTTTAAGGGTGTCATTTTTCACAAATAAGATATATTTAATTTTATCTACCAGCCATCCGAAGGAGTTATTATCTTCCGAATCTCCATTTATACTGCCGCCCTCGTCCTCAGTGGCCTCTCCCCTGCACGTATCCTCATGCAAGTCCATATCCACAATACTATCCTGGGTATGGGAAGCGTTAAATTGGGTTAGTTTGTTTGTCTGTTTTTCCTTACTTTTCTTTATTTTTTTGCCTACTTTCTCTGTCTATGTTTTGTTAGATTGAGGTGTATTTTTGGTTTGAAAACTGTTGGTTTCTCTTTGAGTGGTAACTATCTCGTTACTTGGTCTTGGTCTTGGTCTTGGTCGTGCTGTAATTTGTGCGAACGTGGTTGTCGATTGTAACACGGGTGACATAGGTACAGGTGAGGTCATAATTGATACTTGCGTAACTGGGTCAGTCTCATAGGAAGGTTGCCTGATGACATTCGCCTCGTAGGAAGGATCAAAAGGAGGTACATACATATCCAGTGCTTTTCTATACGACACATTAAACTCACTCATAATACTTCGTATTTTCTTTTCTTTGACATAGATTGGGCAAGTTCTGTCAAGTGCCATGTGATTCTTTAAGCAATTTACACACTTCAAGGAGATTGTTTCGCAGTTTGCATGTTTACCTGCGCATTTCGGGCATACTATCCTCGTTGATGGGCACATTTTAACAGAGTGACCGTACCTCCAGCACCTGGAACATTGCGTTACGGGAAAAACGTAAGGTTCTACCACTACTCTCATTTCATAAATGAATACATAAGAGGGCAAGGATGGTCCTTTAAATCCTATTCTCCATGTTTCACTTTCGGTCCAACTTCCAGCTTCTCTGTCTCTTCGTTGCAGGCGTTTTACACTCTTGACTTTACATATACTTGATAGACATGAAAGTAGTTCATCCTCGGAAATCTCTAAGTCGATATTTTTAATGATTCCATATGATAGACCAACTTCAAAAGGCCGCTGGAACCTCCAACCTAAGCCTTTAAAATGTTCAGAGTTCTCTAATTTCTCAGCACTGTCAGCATTATTAAATTCAACAATAATTTTGTACGGATTTATATGTTTTACTTTTGTTATGTCCGTTATACTTTGCTCTTTAAATAATCTTGCGAGCGCAAATTGTTTGGGAAATTTCTCTTGACAGGTGACCCGTAATTCCGTAATCCCTCTAACTTGTCTCGATCTGCTTTTTCTATTCCTCACTTCGCTCCATTCATCATTTTCTCTTCCTCTCTTCATAGGTCGCATTCCATCTTTCGATATATTGGTACCCTCAATCTCAAACAATTGTGTTAAGTCTTCTAAATGTGTATTATTTTCATCTTCCATGGTATATTGTTAATTCGTATTGGTTAATTCTTCATTATGGTTCTCGTCTGTACTCATTACGCATAAGGTATAGATTCGCGCGGACGCCAACCGGTTCGACCGGGTGGCCGACCTTTTCGTGAACAATAGATAACGATGTAATTAGCTAATTACCACAAAAACACGTCTAAGCCACACCGTACGCGCTTCGACACTCGTGGAGAACGTTGTTGGTTGCACATTTGTATAACCCTATATGTTCGTATTTTTTGTTATGAATAATGTGTAACTGTTTGTTTTCCCTAACAAATAAAATAAAAATAAGAAATAAAAAATTATCTATTCGGGCACACACAACAACATACAATACATAAAAATTACGCCGCGACTATTATTTTGGCATAGGGGTTTTTTTTTTTTATTTCAGTTTTATTTTTACCTTTTTGAGGGTTCCGTAGCCGAATGGCAAAAAACGGAACCCTTATCGTTTCGTCATGCCTGTCTGTCAGTCTATCTGTCCGACTAAATATAACTTGGTAATTCATACAAACACTATGAAAAACAAAGTTATTAGGCGTATTTGTAAAAAATGTAAATATATTAGTTTTAAGAAATTTGTAAGGTTTTTTTTTTGTTTAATAAATATACAGATTATAGGAAGAGGAACCCTTCATGGGCGAGTCTAACTCGCACTTGGCCAATTTTTTGTAATATAGTACAGTGTACACGCCGTTGCCTTTCCTTTGATACGTCATGGGAACATTTGATAACATTCGATTATTCATCCCCGCTTTCATGCCTTCCATACCTAGTAAATAGCTGAACCAATATTGATAGAACATGTCTAATAGTAATATGCACGTCATTTATTTTCATTTGATATCACACTTAGGTATATTTGACAATATTCAAATATTCATCCCCACTTTTACCCGCCATACCTAGTAAATAGCTGAACCAATATTAATAAAACATTGTCATATACACGTCATGCCCTTTCATCGGTATATGCTACTTGTGTATTTTTGATAATATTCAATATTGATAAGGTTATTTGAGTACCTATATTAGGCAACATTCTATTTTTTATCTCCACTTTCACCCCCCATACCTAGTAAATGGCTGAACCGATTTTGACAAAATACATTTAAGAACCACCAACGGAAAACATGCTTTCTAACAAAAAAAACCGCATCGAAATCGGTTCACCCGCTTGGAAGCTATGGTGCCACAGACAGACACACATAGCGGTCAAACTAACAAAAAGAGGGGTGTTATAACACCCTTCTTTTTGCGTCGGAGGTTAAACAAACATTATAAATGTTTGTCATTTTTAACCCCCGACGAAAAGAAAAATAAAATTCGATGAGCATGTCCTCACCGAAAAGTTTATCGGTTATCGGCACAGAAAATAGGTGCCGGTTGGAATTGGCTCCTTTTTCCGGAGAAGAGACACGTCTGGGTCTTAGCTGCATTAAACTTGACTAAGTTGGCATCGCCCCATTCGGAGACAGCCTCCAAAGATAGATTCAAGCGCCCAACCATGTCCTCAAGCAATACTAAAGTTGCTGAGAGAACCAATCTCTGAGGGACCCCGGAATTAATTGCCAATTGTCCAGACGAGAAGCCATCAATAACCACTCGAATGGACCGATCTCTCAAGAAGCACGACTGCCCTTTTCGGGCACAGACTGCACGTTAGCCAGCGTGCATGCTTCCAGCACCTTTCCAGTATCAAGCGAAAGGCGAAACAAGCGTGTCAAGATTGGAGACAGGTCAGGCGTACAAGTTCTTAGAATATTTGCTGGTATCCGGTTGGGTTCCCAATTCGACTAACGTGGTCCAACCGAGCCCTCCGCAAAACCTTCTTGCAGGACGTGGCAGCCCTGTTGAAGTCTCGACTCTTCTTCTGAACCACGTCATTTGCTTTGCAGTTTCTAACATCGACCCATGCTAGGTACGCCATTTATTCAAGCTCTCAGCGCGATCATATTCGGCGTCAAACCAAGGTCAAGCTTTGGCGGACATAGTTAGGTCAAAGAACGGAATGTAGTACTCCATCCCCTGTCGCAAAACATCCGCCACGGCATCTGCGCACGACGATGAATCATTTTTGTATACCAGATAGGAAATAATAATGCTAAAAACAACTCTCACTTGCAATGTGCATAATGCATAACCGCACAAAACACAAAAAAGTAGCCTGTCCCGGTTTCTGTCAAAATAGTGTTTTAAAATGACGGATACTAGGACAAGATAACATTTTACGTACGAGTAGCTGTCACATACATAAAAAAAATCTTTTTCTTACCAAAGTATTTCAAATTTAACGTTATATCGGGAGCAAATATACTTAACTAATCCATAAAAAATAATGTTTAGCAAAAAATAGAATCGACTTCCATATCAAAACATACAAAGCCAAAAATAACTTTAATTTCGGAAGTCGGTGTTATTGGTTTTGGATTTTCTTTTTTTTTTCACACCGCCTTCCGAAATTAAAGTGTTTTTTGGCTTTGTAGTGTTTTGATATGGAAGTCGGTTCTATTTTCTGCAAAAAAAAATTTTTCACGCTTTTTAGTGGGTCGGTTTGCAATTTATCTAGTTACAAAAGCCATAATCTCAACAACTTATCACCTTTTACAAAATATTGCTTTTCCCGATGCATAGCCGTTAATTTTTGAGGAGTTCTCCTGGTACTTGACCATCAGCTCGACATCACCATATGTATTGTGACGAGCATAAAGTGTTTAACATCCGTACTGAAGTAATCGAATCGCAATCCACGAAATACTTATTATTGAGGAATTTCAGTGGCCATCTGTGGTTTCATCATCAGTTCAACTTCCCCAAATGGTACTTTTCGGAAGCAACTGCCCAAGGTACTATAAGAAATTTGAATTTGAAGAGTTCTCTCGATTTCTCCAGGATCCCATCATCAGATCCTGATTTCGTAACAATGGGACCAACTAGAAAGTATACCCATTCAAACGCAAAAAATATTTTTCAAATCGGTCCAGCCGTCTCCGAGTTATGAGGTAATAATACATAAAAAAAAACTCCTTTTTTTGAAGTCGGTTAATAATCAAACTTACTGTAGATCCCAATACAGCTGCAAAAATCACATCACAACACTAAGTAGTATATATATATATATATATATACTATGTTTCCCGACAGCTACAACGTAGGAGTCTTTAAGTCCAGAATGAATAGGTTACTTTTAGGTAGTAAAAAAAATTAGTAACGTACCAATTTAGTAGCTAAACTACTCAAAATGGATTTTGTAGGACGAACTTTTCCACTTACGTTTACTCGAATGTCATTAGTCATTACGTTATTAAAGCAATTTCGCCATAACAATGGTTCAATAATGTTACCAAAAATATGTTGCTATGAATATTTATCTATTTCATGTTTAGTAGAAAAAGAAATACTGGTTTTTGTAAAACTTGATGGTGACTGGGTCACTGTCGACATTACCAGCGTTTACCCTAATGATTTCTTTTGCCTCTTGAGACTATTACGTATAATAGCTATTTCAACCGATTAAGTTGTCTCATTGATATACAAATTATGAAAATCAAATAGATACGAAAGAAAAACAGCGAATATTTCATCGGATAGTTGACATCGTCCACATTAATTAACTTCTTCGCATTAATGTACTAGTTACTTCTAGATTTGAGGTTTATTTTCATCATCAAGATTTGATTTCGATATTACGATAGTAAAAATCAAAGCTAAATTCTATTATGAACACCATATTTCAATTAGAGTCACTAAAAATCTCATCGATAAAATAAGTTAACGCATAACATCATCACCTAAATTCTATACACTACTTCCGCAATATAAGTCTATTAAAACAATGAACAAGATATCCGTTACTATTAAAAATTATACTTTCTGGCACGATATATCTCGTGTCACAGTAAACTGTTTGAAATATGCCCGTCGGTTATTGCACCGCTAATTTTGCTCTAACGTTTCATTCTAGTATCTAAGCCGTCTGGCTGTTATTAGTCGCTCTACTCGTAATAACAGCAGATCGTACACTTCTGACATGTTCGGAAATAGTTATAATTCTAAACATGTTACGATACACTCTGCAAATTCATTCACCTTTGTTGTTTTGTAAACAAGCGAGGAAGCAACTTTCGTTACAACCGCCTATACGGCTCATTTTAATTTGAAAATGGACCCTCTTGAAATTAATGATAAAAAAAAGTGGAAATAATAAAGCTGTAGAGAAGGAACAGAAAATATTTAGCTGAATGTAAACATATATTATATATGTTTAATAAGAACTGTAAATAAGATCAATGGACAGTTCATTCGCGTTAGTACATGAACCACACATTAATCCCGGGATGCGGTTTACTTACATCCGGTAGTTCGCAATATGTTACACCAAATCTAGGACACGTAATTATGATGTGTTCTGTTTAATGCTCATATTTTAGCGTCAAGATTTACCAATAATTTTACTTATGCAAGCTGTATATTTGTTTCCTGAAAAAACCATCGTGATTCAGCGTTTTTTTTTACAATATTTCGTTGTGTCATAATGTATTTTTTGTCACACACAGTCTGCCCATTGCTCATTGCCCATTGATCTGCTTTTTCTATTCCTCACTTCGCTCCATTCATCATTTTCTCTTCCTCTCTTCATAGGTCGCATTCCATCTTTCGATATATTGGTACTTGGTACCCTCAATCTCAAACAATTGTGTTAAGTCTTCTAAATGTGTATTATTTTCATCTTCCATGGTATATTGTTAATTCGTATTGGTTAATTCTTCATTATGGTTCTCGTCTGTACTCATTACGCATAAGGTATAGATTCGCGCGGACGCCAACCGGTTCGACCGGGTGGCCGACCTTTTCGTGAACAATAGATAACGATGTAATTAGCTAATTACCACAAAAACACGTCTAAGCCACACCGTACGCGCTTCGACACTCGTGGAGAACGTTGTTGGTTGCACATTTGTATAACCCTATATGTTCGTATTTTTTGTTATGAATAATGTGTAACTGTTTGTTTTCCCTAACAAATAAAATAAAAATAAGAAATAAAAAATTATCTATTCGGGCACACACAACAACATACAATACATAAAAATTACGCCGCGACTATTATTTTGGCATAGGGGTTTTTTTTTTTTATTTCAGTTTTATTTTTACCTTTTTGAGGGTTCCGTAGCCGAATGGCAAAAAACGGAACCCTTATCGTTTCGTCATGCCTGTCTGTCAGTCTATCTGTCCGACTAAATATAACTTGGTAATTCATACAAACACTATGAAAAACAAAGTTATTAGGCGTATTTGTAAAAAATGTAAATATATTAGTTTTAAGAAATTTGTAAGGTTTTTTTTTTGTTTAATAAATATACAGATTATAGGAAGAGGAACCCTTCATGGGCGAGTCTAACTCGCACTTGGCCAATTTTTTGTAATATAGTACAGTGTACACGCCGTTGCCTTTCCTTTGATACGTCATGGGAACATTTGATAACATTCGATTATTCATCCCCGCTTTCATGCCTTCCATACCTAGTAAATAGCTGAACCAATATTGATAGAACATGTCTAATAGTAATATGCACGTCATTTATTTTCATTTGAATTCACACTTAGGTATATTTGACAATATTCAAATATTCATCCCCACTTTTACCCGCCATACCTAGTAAATAGCTGAACCAATATTAATAAAACATTGTCATATACACGTCATGCCCTTTCATCGGTATATGCTACTTGTGTATTTTTGATAATATTCAATATTGATAAGGTTATTTGAGTACCTATATTAGGCAACATTCTATTTTTTATCTCCACTTTCACCCCCCATACCTAGTAAATGGCTGAACCGATTTTGACAAAATACATTTAAGAACCACCAACGGAAAACATGCTTTCTAACAAAAAAAACCGCATCGAAATCGGTTCACCCGCTTGGAAGCTATGGTGCCACAGACAGACACACATAGCGGTCAAACTAACAAAAAGAGGGGTGTTATAACACCCTTCTTTTTGCGTCGGAGGTTAAACAAACATTATAAATGTTTGTCATTTTTAACCCCCGACGAAAAGAAAAATAAAATTCGATGAGCATGTCCTCACCGAAAAGTTTATCGGTTATCGGCACAGAAAATAGGTGCCGGTTGGAATTGGCTCCTTTTTCCGGAGAAGAGACACGTCTGGGTCTTAGCTGCATTAAACTTGACTAAGTTGGCATCGCCCCATTCGGAGACAGCCTCCAAAGATAGATTCAAGCGCCCAACCATGTCCTCAAGCAATACTAAAGTTGCTGAGAGAACCAATCTCTGAGGGACCCCGGAATTAATTGCCAATTGTCCAGACGAGAAGCCATCAATAACCACTCGAATGGACCGATCTCTCAAGAAGCACGACTGCCCTTTTCGGGCACAGACTGCACGTTAGCCAGCGTGCATGCTTCCAGCACCTTTCCAGTATCAAGCGAAAGGCGAAACAAGCGTGTCAAGATTGGAGACAGGTCAGGCGTACAAGTTCTTAGAATATTTGCTGGTATCCGGTTGGGTTCCCAATTCGACTAACGTGGTCCAACCGAGCCCTCCGCAAAACCTTCTTGCAGGACGTGGCAGCCCTGTTGAAGTCTCGACTCTTCTTCTGAACCACGTCATTTGCTTTGCAGTTTCTAACATCGACCCATGCTAGGTACGCCATTTATTCAAGCTCTCAGCGCGATCATATTCGGCGTCAAACCAAGGTCAAGCTTTGGCGGACATAGTTAGGTCAAAGAACGGAATGTAGTACTCCATCCCCTGTCGCAAAACATCCGCCACGGCATCTGCGCACGACGATGAATCATTTTTGTATACCAGATAGGAAATAATAATGCTAAAAACAACTCTCACTTGCAATGTGCATAATGCATAACCGCACAAAACACAAAAAAGTAGCCTGTCCCGGTTTCTGTCAAAATAGTGTTTTAAAATGACGGATACTAGGACAAGATAACATTTTACGTACGAGTAGCTGTCACATACATAAAAAAAATCTTTTTCTTACCAAAGTATTTCAAATTTAACGTTATATCGGGAGCAAATATACTTAACTAATCCATAAAAAATAATGTTTAGCAAAAAATAGAATCGACTTCCATATCAAAACATACAAAGCCAAAAATAACTTTAATTTCGGAAGTCGGTGTTATTGGTTTTGGATTTTCTTTTTTTTTTCACACCGCCTTCCGAAATTAAAGTGTTTTTTGGCTTTGTAGTGTTTTGATATGGAAGTCGGTTCTATTTTCTGCAAAAAAAAATTTTTCACGCTTTTTAGTGGGTCGGTTTGCAATTTATCTAGTTACAAAAGCCATAATCTCAACAACTTATCACCTTTTACAAAATATTGCTTTTCCCGATGCATAGCCGTTAATTTTTGAGGAGTTCTCCTGGTACTTGACCATCAGCTCGACATCACCATATGTATTGTGACGAGCATAAAGTGTTTAACATCCGTACTGAAGTAATCGAATCGCAATCCACGAAATACTTATTATTGAGGAATTTCAGTGGCCATCTGTGGTTTCATCATCAGTTCAACTTCCCCAAATGGTACTTTTCGGAAGCAACTGCCCAAGGTACTATAAGAAATTTGAATTTGAAGAGTTCTCTCGATTTCTCCAGGATCCCATCATCAGATCCTGATTTCGTAACAATGGGACCAACTAGAAAGTATACCCATTCAAACGCAAAAAATATTTTTCAAATCGGTCCAGCCGTCTCCGAGTTATGAGGTAATAATACATAAAAAAAAACTCCTTTTTTTGAAGTCGGTTAATAATCAAACTTACTGTAGATCCCAATACAGCTGCAAAAATCACATCACAACACTAAGTAGTATATATATATATATATATACTATGTTTCCCGACAGCTACAACGTAGGAGTCTTTAAGTCCAGAATGAATAGGTTACTTTTAGGTAGTAAAAAAAATTAGTAACGTACCAATTTAGTAGCTAAACTACTCAAAATGGATTTTGTAGGACGAACTTTTCCACTTACGTTTACTCGAATGTCATTAGTCATTACGTTATTAAAGCAATTTCGCCATAACAATGGTTCAATAATGTTACCAAAAATATGTTGCTATGAATATTTATCTATTTCATGTTTAGTAGAAAAAGAAATACTGGTTTTTGTAAAACTTGATGGTGACTGGGTCACTGTCGACATTACCAGCGTTTACCCTAATGATTTCTTTTGCCTCTTGAGACTATTACGTATAATAGCTATTTCAACCGATTAAGTTGTCTCATTGATATACAAATTATGAAAATCAAATAGATACGAAAGAAAAACAGCGAATATTTCATCGGATAGTTGACATCGTCCACATTAATTAACTTCTTCGCATTAATGTACTAGTTACTTCTAGATTTGAGGTTTATTTTCATCATCAAGATTTGATTTCGATATTACGATAGTAAAAATCAAAGCTAAATTCTATTATGAACACCATATTTCAATTAGAGTCACTAAAAATCTCATCGATAAAATAAGTTAACGCATAACATCATCACCTAAATTCTATACACTACTTCCGCAATATAAGTCTATTAAAACAATGAACAAGATATCCGTTACTATTAAAAATTATACTTTCTGGCACGATATATCTCGTGTCACAGTAAAGTGTTTGAAATATGCCCGTCGGTTATTGCACCGCTAATTTTGCTCTAACGTTTCATTCTAGTATCTAAGCCGTCTGGCTGTTATTAGTCGCTCTACTCGTAATAACAGCAGATCGTACACTTCTGACATGTTCGGAAATAGTTATAATTCTAAACATGTTACGATACACTCTGCAAATTCATTCACCTTTGTTGTTTTGTAAACAAGCGAGGAAGCAACTTTCGTTACAACCGCCTATACGGCTCATTTTAATTTGAAAATGGACCCTCTTGAAATTAATGATAAAAAAAAGTGGAAATAATAAAGCTGTAGAGAAGGAACAGAAAATATTTAGCTGAATGTAAACATATATTATATATGTTTAATAAGAACTGTAAATAAGATCAATGGACAGTTCATTCGCGTTAGTACATGAACCACACATTAATCCCGGGATGCGGTTTACTTACATCCGGTAGTTCGCAATATGTTACACCAAATCTAGGACACGTAATTATGATGTGTTCTGTTTAATGCTCATATTTTAGCGTCAAGATTTACCAATAATTTTACTTATGCAAGCTGTATATTTGTTTCCTGAAAAAACCATCGTGATTCAGCGTTTTTTTTTACAATATTTCGTTGTGTCATAATGTATTTTTTGTCACACACAGTCTGCCCATTGCTCTACTCGCTAATCTTTGCCCGGCGCAATGCCAAATTGTATGATTTACAGATTTGGATCACAGCATTCGCAGCAGGCGCCACTTTCATAAACCGAGAACGCCAACGTTTTTCAAACTGTGTCAAATGCTATTATTATGTCAGCTGCGTGTTGGACAATTGGTTATTTGTGATTCTTAAAAATATACTAGAGATACTTTGGCGCAAACTGTAGCCAATACTGAGACCTGAGTAAATAGTGCATTCTGGTGAAGCCATGAAATTAGTTTTCTTAGGACAAATATTTAGCCAATTTGTCTACATCGTCTTGTCTTGTAATATAGACCAAGCAGTATATTAGAACGTCTGCAGCAATTGGCGCCAGAATACCTACATACTCTTTAGTTTAAATAGCGTCAAAACATTAAAAAAATAAAAGCTTTTTAAATACGAAGTCATTTGCATTTTCCCGAAGCTCATGCTTTACTTCCACAAACTTTGTAGTTGAAGCATGTGGTTTATTTTCGCAACTGTTGCAGCGAAAATATGTTGAAGGAATGATAAATTACTCAGTAAATCAGACCATCCTCACACAGATCACGTAGGGAGTCTAAAAACGGCTTCTTTTTGACTATGTTAGAGTGACTTAAGACAATATCCTAGATGATTTCCATGGCAAATGGGGCAATCACGTGGTAACAATGAGTCAGACCCCTTAATGACGATTTCGTACTACTACACAGAGCAACTACAGAAGCATCAACCAAATTCATAAATAAGAGCAGATATTCAGATTTCTCTTGTTCACCTATCACTTTGTGGTCTTTTTAACCCAAAGGTTGACTAGTAGAGAAAGCCTTGCTGCATTAAGTCCACCTATATACGACTATTGTACACAAAGTTTAAATAAATATCCAGAAGACAAGTGTATCGAAATAAACTAATTCTAAACTTCGCTAATTTAGCCTGTTTCTTTTTTCCCACATCCCTAAGATAGATAGCGAAACAATTCCTGCTGATAAATCGATTTGCATATTCATTCTCTCGCGGATCAACGACAACAATAGATTAATTAACCTTCAACTGTCATGAAATTAACATAACAGTCTTCTAACATATTTCACAAACTGTCAATAACATTAAAGTAACAGGTTACCGATTCTCGAAGATGTACGTGTACGTTCTGCTTAATTATTTTTATTTCATTTACACGCTCAAAGGAGTTAGGCTTCTGATACTGTTTAGTTTATATTCGCAGTGCATTTAGTTGTTAGCGAGGCAGACGGCGCCTATCAATTTCACCAATCAGTCAGATTGATGGCGCGCGATCTATCAACGGGATCTCATGTCGGCAGACGAGAAATAGAACACTAATCAAAATAAAAAATAAACCAATCAGACTTAATCGGCGCGAGTTTTTAAAATAAGGATGTTTTTAAAACTAGAGTTGTTCCCGATTTAAATTCCATTCGAATACATTACATACATTCTTTGTCTCTCTAATCCTGCTGAGTACGGTTTTTTTTTTTAAATTCTATCCTGTTTCTTATAGCTCTTCAGAGTTATGGACACATTAGGAGCGCTAAAACAGTTTACCCTGTGTAGTAGGTTACTTGCCTATGTACATAAATGTAGTTGCTCGGCACACAGATGTACCTAGTTGGTGTACCTAACTACTACAGTACAACACAAAAATACTTTTCAATGTAATTAATACGCCTGTACTGTCCAAGTGTCTATGTACCAATTAATTTTGATTAAAAATGCAAATAAATTTATTTCTAGATTTTAATTGGAACGGAAAATGTAAAAAAATGGACCAGTCCAATCAATTTTAAGATATGATAGATATGATATAGATACGTAGATTTTCCGTCAAAATACGAGGATACAATTTTTTCAAAGAATTTATAGCATAGCTAGTTTTTGCTAGCAGAAATCTAGCAAAAAATATTCTGCAATTCGGAACACACACACAGTTTTATTGAATTGGCAGATGATAGATATGTAAATTAATGTTTTGCGATTAGTCTTTATTACGTATGAAGTTAACATGACGTTATTTATTATTAAAATAAAAATAAATAAATAATAAACGCCTGTGATGCTACAATATTGTATATGTTTTGTTGTCCAGATCCTATAAAACCAATTCCGGGATTCATTTTAAAAATAAGTTATTATAGAATAATATTAAGTTCCTAACTGTATGTTTACATATTTATTTAAGGCAATTTCTGAAAGTAGTAATACAGGTACGTAATAAAGGTACATTTTAAATTAAACGTAATAGGTTTTTATTTCTGTCCATTCATCCGTGCGCGCTTTTAATAAGAAGAAGCTCTAATTTAGCATAAAATAAATATTAAGAGACCACCTGAGTCGGCGGAAGAATGATATAAAAACGATAGTTTACTTTAAAAAAACTTGCACTCACTGGGT
The DNA here is from genome assembly GCA_943138885.2 of Tholera decimalis. NCBI lineage: Eukaryota > Metazoa > Arthropoda > Insecta > Lepidoptera > Noctuidae > Tholera > Tholera decimalis. The sequence goes on from OW964562.2 coordinate 22,984,625, forward strand.
AATTTACCTACAACAACTTTTTTTAAGTAGATAGGCTAGAAATTTCGTGCATTTACAAACATTTGAATTCACTTGCCAACTCAAACCTGGAACAACTATCTGTAGGCAATACAAACATTTGTTCCAGTGTGGCATTGAACCCGTAACAGGCAGTGAAGCAACTGGTCGCTCAAACACTGCGCCAACCGTGTCAAAATTGAATCCCAGCAGCTCAAAATAGAGATATAATATGTTAATCCTTGTAGGAATGGCGACCCATTATGGGCAGAGCCGGATTAACCCTGTCAGGGGCCCCTAGGCAATGGAAATCTCGGGCCCCCTTTCTTACTTTGACTGACCGAATCGTGTGTCGCTAAAATCGGTGTCACCTCGTGGTCCTGGGTACGATTCTCGACATAAGCTGTTGTCTTAAGTCTGGGAGATTTTAACCGACTTAGTTCGCTGGAAACTCTTTTTTAGGGTTCCGTAGCCGAATGACAAAAACGGAACCCTTATAGTTTCGACATGTCTGTCCGTCTGTCTGTCTGTCCGTCCGTCCGTATGTCACAGCCATTTTATTCCGAAACTATTAGGACTATACATGTAAAACTTGGTAGGTAGATGTATTCTGTGAACCGCTTTCCGATTTAAAGAGAAAATTTAAAAAACATTTAAAATAAAGGGGGCTCCCCATACATGGAACTGAAACTGAAAATATATTTTTTTTCATGAAACCTATACGTGTGTGGTATCTATAGACAGGTCTTTAAAAATGACATTAAGGTTTCTAAAATGACTTTTTCATAAAGTTTATCATTTAAAAGATATACGCTTCCAAAGTTGTAAAATGTGTCCCCCCCCTTTAACTTCTATAATAATGAAGTGAAAAACCTAAAAAAAAACCATATAATGTAGATCTGAATGTAAACTTTCAACCAAATTTTTTTTTTTTTTTTTTCATTCAAACCAAAATTGGTTTGAATGAGATCGAGTTGGAAGTTTTTGAGATACAGCATATTTTCTAAAACCGCAAATATAACTTTGTAATTCATACAAATACTATGAAAAACAAAGTTATTTTGCGTAGTTGTAAAAATTGTAAATAAGCTAGTTTTAAGAAATTTTTAAGGTATTTTTTTTTCCATTAAATATATTAAGTATATTATATTTATTATAGTTACCACGGAACCCTTCATGGGCGAGTCCGACTCGCACTTGGCCAATTTTTAAAGTATGTTCCCCGATTATTCAAAGACGGCTGAACCGATTTGGAAACTTCTATGTTTTTTTTGCAAGAGTATACCTACTTTCCAACTAGTCCCATTGTCATCAAGTCAGGATCTGATGATGAAATCCTGGAGAAAGCTAGGGAACTCTTCAAATATCCTATAGCGATTTGGGTATTTTTTATAGTAACTTGTGCAGTTGCTCTCGAAAAGCATAATTTTATGAAGTGGAACTGATGATGAAGACCACAGATAGCCACCGGAACTGCTCAATAATAAGTATTTCATTCATAGATTGCGATTCGATTACTTGAATATGGTTGTTGCTCTTTATGCTCGTCACAATGCATATGGTGAAGTGGAGCTGATGGTGAAGTACCAGGAGAACTCTTCAACAATTGACGGCCTTGCATCGAGACAATAAATATTTTGTAAAAGGTTATAAGTAGTTGATATTGATATGCTTTTGTTACTAGATGAACTATAAACCGACCCACTTAAAAGCGAAAAAATATTTTTAACGAAAAATAAAACCGACTTCCAAAACAATATTGCAAGTTAGTCTTGTGCTCGCTGGGTCATTTTTGAGAGCGCTCCGTACTAGTTCATTTCGTATAGTGATCTAGTTCATTCTATTAGTTCTAATAGCTCTATTCGGTCTTCGCTTTCAGCAGTCAGCGGTCACTGGACATGTCTCGCGTGTTCGGGTGATAAGCTAAATTAGACATTATGCCATTGAAATAACACGCATCTTATCTCATTCTTGCGAATTCAGTCGGTCGGGTTCGGATAGCATCGTCATTCGTCGGCTATTTTCTCCCGTTCTCTTTCATTCACAGACATCGAATTAATTCGTATCGTATAAAGTTTCTATCAAACAATCAGTGACTGTATTTAATTTCTCGTTCGCACATTACAATCGCGCGGTTTAGAATGTACGAGTTCGAAAAGAGCTATTTGACCTATTAGACCGATTACAAGTCAGCGTTCGGAAACTTTTCTTCTAGGTCAGTACGAAGATACGGTTCCTATTCGTTCATCGTTCACAAACTACCCAAGACTACTGTAAGTGTGAAAAATTACTTTAATTTCGAGGGGCGGTGTCAGATAACAAAAATACAAAGCCAAAAACTACCGAAATTGAAGTTATTTTTTTGCAGTGTTTCGGAAGTCGGTTTTATTTTTTGTTAAAAAGTTTTTCTATTAATAAAATACATAAATACTATATTTTTAAATTACTAGCATTGCCATGAACTTTGTTTCGCCCTAGTTCTTATTTTTTTCGTGTTATGATCACCTTGCACGACTGATTTCACATTTCTGTTTCAGGTATTCTCTTTCTTCAAATATTTTCTTATATACAAACCTTCTCTTGACAATTATGAACATAACAAAAATAATCACTCAAATAGGTGCAACCATTTAGAAGTTATATGGATACATTTTTTACCTGGGTGGGAAAATCATCAAATGACTCCTCCCGCCTTGGGTAGAACCGACGCGAGTGTCAGACTTCTACTGACTAAAAACCCACCCTATTCCTTCAGTTGCCCTTGTGGTCCGGGACTGCGGTATGGCCCTGACTGCTATGCGCAAGGTTGTGGGTTCGATTCCCACCTAGGACAAATGTTTGTGTGATGAGCACGATCATTTGTTCTTTGTCTGGGTGTAATTTATCTATAATATGTATGTGTTTAGAAATATATATGTATGTTTATCAGTTGTCTAGTACTCATACCACAAGCTCTGCTTAGTTTGGGACTAGATGGCGTTGTGTGAAAGTTGTGGAATATTATATTATATTATATTATATTATATTATATTATATTATATTATATTATATTATATCTCGTTAAAACATTTCCGCAGCCCCCACAGGCAATGGCCCTATCGTGCCCCGTCAGTCCTGCTGACTATTCTTTAAGGTACGTATACGTGTCGCACCATCGACCGACCTTACCGGGCCGCGAGCTACCCCTGCTCGCCACCCGCAAGCCCACCCTAGGGTGGCCGGAGATCAGCTCGCGATCCCGGATGCCCGTGGCGTCTTCCGCGGCGGCTGGGACGTGAGGAAGAGCATTGTCTTTCACTCACGCGTTCAGCTTCCTCCTTCACTAGCATGACAGCTTCGCAGAAGGAGACGACCGTATCCCATTCCCGCTCACCCCGCACCATGGTTTGAACCACGGACGGGCGCGAGAGGCTGCCGCCGCCGATCGCTTCCACAAGGACACGGCAGTACTCTGACCAAGCGCGGCAATAGTTTTAATCAATATTTGGACATAAAAGTAACTACTGTGAGTCATCTGTAGGAGAGAGATTTTTGTAGCATTATAAATTATAGATCTACATTTTTTTTAGTATATTACTTTAATGTATCTCTGCTGGTCAACGCGGCGTACGCGAGTAAATCTCTCAGGAGGCAAGATATTTTGTGACCTCATCAACAATAATCGTTATATTTCAAACAATTTACATAAAATATTAATGAATTATACATAAACCTTCCTCAAGAATCACACTATCTATTCGTGAAAACGGTACAAAAATCCATTAAGTAGGTAAACCAATATTTCGAAAACAATCATTAAACCTCGCCTCGTTCTCTCGCCGATTTTTTCAAGGCAGTGTTTATAAAAACAATCTAGTATTTTACTCCAAGTTTGTAAATTTTTAAACACAAAGCACAACGTTTTTTGGTTACATTTACGATCTTAAATCTCACGAATCGCAATTCAAGAAACATTTTTAACATTCAATATAACTATGATGCGTTTCAACTAAGAACAAGATAGACTTAGCGACATATTGTGTCGTCATAGCTGTTAAATCGAACTAATTGGGTAGAGTGAACAAAACAAGCATTTTCATTCACAAATATTCCTTATTTCAGTGATCAAACGCGAGCATATAAAAAAAAAATAAGCGGGACTACATAGGTACGTCATTGTAAACTATAGCACTTAAGTACGGTCCCCGGTAACCTAAGGGAACCTACATTAAGAGTTGTAGTTTTTAATATATTGGTTTACAAATTCACAGAATTGTATTTTTTTTAATTTTACAAGTATAACAATTTTACGTGCGTGTATATCTAAATATTTGTATTTAGACAAATATTTAGATACACACGCACATAAAATTGTTGTTCGATAAAAAAAAATCTTGTCGCTTGCACTGGGCCCCTAGTGTATGCGAGGCTCCTAGGCAGTTACCTACTCTGCCTAATGGTTAATCCGCCCCTGATTATGGGTTTACATTAAATTAATATTATGAATATCAATGAATAAATATATATAATAAATTTTGCTATAATTGTGTAAAATATTGAAATAGTATTGAAAAAAATAAAATAGTAGGTATACTAATATTATAAAGCTGATATGTTCGTTCGTTTCATCTTCAAAAGAACTCGATGGATTGAAATGTAATTTAGTATTGAAGTAACTGGCAGCTTGAGGAAAGTTAAAGGCTACTTTTTACCCGACTGCAAAAGAAGACGGGCTATGTTTTTATCGTGAAACACGGGAGCGAAGACCCGCGCACCTGCTGGTATACCCACATGTAAAGGAAACACTACCTACTGAATCTACCACAGTTATCATGAATTACTTGCCGAGAGCTGAAGCATGTGCTGTAAGGGCTATAAAAGTTGTCTCTGGAACTCAGAAGGTTATCAGTTCCTCGCCGCTGATCTGCAGTGTGAACAGAGAGTATATATAGTCTTTGAGTGTGAACAAGTGAATCCCGCTACGGTAGTGCGTCAGGAGTTGAAAAAACTAAAGAAGAAAATTCTACACACTTAACCTAAAGAAAACACACCAAAACAAGACGGATATTGTGTTATAAGTTTATAACTAACATACAGTAGGCTCTTAATTACTATGTAATTACCCTCTTTTTAACCGACTTCAAAAAAAGGAGGAGGTTCTCAATTCGTCTAGAACTTTTTTTTTATGTATGTTACCTCATAACTCGCAGATGACTGGACCGATTTAAAAAAATCTTTTTTTTTTGAAAGGGTACCGGGAAAAGCAATATTTTGTAAAAGGTGATAAGTAGTCGACATTTTGGCCTTTGTAACTAGATAAATTACAAACTGACCAACTAAAAAGCGTGAAGAAAAAACCTTTTTAGCAAAAAATAGAACCGACTTCCATATAAAACACTACAAAGGCAAAAATAACTTTAATTTCGGAAGGCGCTGTCAAAAAAAAGGAATATACAAAACAAATGACACCGACTACACTGACTATCGACATAAAAGTTATTTTTGCCTTTGTAGTGTTTTTATATGGAAGTCGGTTCTATTTTTTGTTAAAAAGTTTTTTTTTTCTAGGTAATTTTCTAATTTTACTGATTGAATAAATAGACTTAAAATATACTTAAATATAAAACATGTGCAAAAATATCAAGCATGAGAGAAATATAATTTACATACAATTGTTAGAATGTAGGTAAATTAGAGACGTGTCCGGTTGTCATGGTTGGCGGCTACGAAACTACGAGGCTACTGCCAAAGACCTTAAAACACCTAGGAGAACACTTTAGCGCTTATCAATCTTCTCACACACGAGGTCTTTAACAGTAGCAACTTACACGCAGATTGGCTTCGATAAACATCCCATTGAAGATCAAAGTTTGCGGCGCTAATCAATGTTATGGAACGATGAAAGCTTTTTAATTTTCCTTCAAATGAGCAAACATACCTACTTAACTCGCAATTCAATTCTTTGCGTTTTCCAAGCTTTTCAACCGAGGACCAAAAGAGGAGGTTATCAGTTCGACGCGTTTTTTTTTTTTATGTATGATCACCGATTACTCGAAGACGGCTGAACCGATTTAGAAAATTCTTTTTTTGTTTGAAAGGGTATACTTCGAAATTGATTCCATTGTCACCAGGTCAGGATCTGATGATGGGATCCTGGAGAAATCGAGGGAACTCTTCAAATATTATAGGCATACCTATGGCGATTTGGGTATTTCTTATAGTAACTGGTGCAGTTGCTCTCAAAAAATACCATTTGGGGAAGTGGAACTGATGATGCAGACCACAGACGGCCGCCGAACCTACTCAATAATAAGTATTTCGTGGATTGCGATTCGAATACTTGAATATGGATGTTAAGCACTTTATGTTCGTCACAATGCATATGGTGATGTAGAGCTGATAGTGAAGTACCAGGAGAATTCCTCAAAAATTAACGGCCCAGCATTGGGAAAAGCAATATTTTGTAAAAGGTTATAAGTAGTTGACATTTAGTCTCTTTTAACTAGGTAAATTAAAAATCGACCAACTAAAAAGAGTGAAATAAAAACATTTACCAAAAAATTAAACCGACTCCCAAAAACACTGCAAAGTGAAAAATAACTTTAATTTCGGAAGTCGGTGCCAAAAACGAAAATACAAAACTAAAGACACCGACTACCGAAATTAGTATTAAAAACACTGCAAAGTGAAAAAGTTATTTTTCACTTTGCAGTGTTTTTGGGAGTCGGTTTAATTTTTTGGTAAAAAGTTTTTTGTTATGACGAATCAACCCGTCAAGTCTTGGAAATGAATTAATTGCTCTAATTATACTCGTGTGTCTAATTATTAAATTAACCATAATTTAGTGTTGCCCAAAATCAGTCTTGGTCTTTTTCTTGCATTGTTGCAAGACCAAGATCAAGACCGCCTAATTTTAGCAAGACTGAGACTTACCCTACTTGATTTAAGCAAGAACAAGACAAAGCCTGCGAGACTCTTGCGTCTTGCAGTTAGTTCAGACTGTCCTTTTCTTTGTGTTATTATTATTAAATTGAGAAAACTTACATTGCAAAAACACAGGGGAAGGGCGGGCAATGCGGGGGAAACAATGAAACTTAAGCAGCTCTTAAAAGAACTATTTATGTGTTCTTCGAGTTCGGATCGTTGTCCAGAGCCGGATTATTCGAAAAGAACATTAATGCGCTGGCTCTGACTGAGGTGCTGCGTAAAGTTACTACCACCAACAGTGATACAGGTCCGGCAACATCGCACAAGATTAGCACACACATAATATTCGATCCATTGTTTTTTAAAATAAGAAATCAGCGTAAAATATTAAGTTGTTGTAGTTATGTTGACTTAATATTTTTTAACATAATTTAAATTTTTAAAGTGATTTCTAGTACCTTATATTCAATGAAGGTCAGGATAGCTACCGTGCCGGCAGCGGCGGTTCCTTTGCCTAGGGACAAATTTTTTGACCTTAAATCTCGTTTCCCAATGGGGTGACGACAATCTGGTGAAATTCAACGCTCTGAAAACACAGGCTTGTCTTTTCAGCGCTAAAAGGAGCCCTTTTGAATTGACCCCTACTTTCCGAAGTACATCTGTGCCGTCAGATAGTTGACGTCAGACCTCAATTCACGCCTGGACAGCTTCTAAATCTGTATAAAGCACAGGTCCGTTCCTGCGTGGAGTATTGCAGCCACTTGTGGGATGCTTGCAATGCAACTTGCTGCATTGGACTCGATCGAGCGCAGAGCCAAAAGACTTATAGGTGACGAGGTGCTGGTGGACAAACTTCATAGCCTGGCTCATCGGCGAACCGTTGCTTGCCTGTCGGTTTTCTACAGATTGTACTTCGGGGAGTGTGTGCAGGAGCTCCATGACCTGATTCCTCCATCTCCCTTTTACTACCAGTCTACCATACGCTCGGCTGGGTACCACCCACACTTGGTTGATATACCGTCTTGTCGTACCAAGCGCTTCTCGTCCTCATTTATTGTGCGCACAGCCAAGCTGTGGAATTCTCTGCCGGCTTCTGTGTTCCCTGCCACTTATGACCTTTCAGCCTTTAAAGCACGAGTAAATAGGCATCTTCTGGGCTCGCTCGTCCCATCTTAGACCTCATCTATCGCTTACCATCAGGCGAGATCGAGGTCAAGAGTGGGCCCATCAGTAATAAAAAAAAGGATTTTTTGTATCGATTCACTTATGCAGTTTTACTTACACACTTATGCACCAAAATATTAAAAACAATAATCATACACATAAAACTATCTCGTATTTTTTTTCGTTAATATAAATACTTAAATTAAACTAAATACTTAAACTAAATACAGATACTGATACTTTTATCTTGCCTGCATTAAATAAGTCAGTATTGTTGTGTCACAGTTTTCATTGGATTTAATTACAAAATGTTTTGTTTTTTGTGGTGTCGTATTATCGTCATTAGTTAATACTTGTGTGTATTATTTGTACGATACCGACTTATGCGTATTACGAACAATAACATAAACATACAAATATAGATTAAAAGAAAAAGAGTGCATCCCTAGTTTTGACCATCGCGGCACTTTAATAGTGCGCGAGTTTGATCATTTTGATGTTGCCGACAACAAAGCCGGGTCGGATACTGTAACTTGTCAAAGAAAGTTCGCACCTATTCGAAAGTACAAGGTCAAGATACGAGTACACGCGCAGGTGGCTTCTATTGATATCGCATACAATCGTACCACCACGCCGCGCTCCCATATGAAAAATATTGTAAATACTTGTGCGTAAAAATTGTCTACAATACTAATCAAATGAGTGACATCACGTCACGCATTTTGTGTTTTAAAATCACACACATCCAAAAATTGAGATTAGGATTGTCGGTTTATCAACTATTGTACAGACGCCAGCACATAAATCTACCCGAAACTGTAAAATTTTCCCAATCAACCTGGAACCTAATTCCTTTAATATTAAAGTTGAAAATCTATTAAAGAAATTTGAGAGATTGTTGTAGCTTGATGTGCTGGCGTCTGTACTCTAGTAGTTATTACGTACCTACATAAATACAGTAGGTAATGTACTTAGGCAAATTTTATTTAATTAATGTAGATTAAGTCCATCAAAAGAAGAACATAATACACAGAATATTATTTACATAATATCTATATTTTATCGCTACGTAGGCACACCATACCTATGGTAACACATGTTTTATTAATCTTCCAAAGAATCATTATTTTTATCAAAGAATGCCGTCCTTTATCGGTATTTCGGCGTGTCCTTATAAATAGAAGTATTTATTGCAATTTTAGTAATTCCAAATTGAGCTTCGCTTCGAGTTTAATGTAATAATTGTTTTTGACTCCAATCATTGTTGTTCTCGGACTGATAAGTTTACAATTTGACATGAATGATGAATATTCAAATACAGTTAAGTTAATGTCATTAATTTGTTTTTATGTTATAACCATGTTTTAGCACATGTAAGCTTATTAAATGTAAACTTTCATCAAGAAACCTACGGACTTTCGTGGTAGGTAGCTCAGTTGGTTAGAGCATCGGCACGAATCGCCGAGGTCGTGAGTTCAGACCATGAGGTTCACACACAGAAATGATGTGTCAGTTGATGTTTCGGATTTCTTATTAAAGGAGATTGACAGTCTTTGTATGAGAATTGGATCAAGTGTTGCCCAGAATGAAAATATAGTGCATAATGTTTCTTAGGCTAACACTAGTTAGTAAACCAAAGCGCATCAAAATCTATCCCAGGAGTCAAGAGAAATATGAAATAGAGAAATATGAAATATGGAGAAATTTGATTTTATATGAATAACTTTTAATTCTCAAGAGTTCTCAAAAAAACGGCTTTCGGTATTCGATTGTGCTGTTTTTTCGGCAAATTATCCGATATATCACTTGCTTCGATTTTCTTCGATTTTGGAGAAAATTGTTTTTCATTTTCTTTTCCACACCACCCTTGAGGTAGAGAACTAAGCGCGTTTTTTTTTATCAGTGGTGTCCCCAGGAGGCCTGATCCACTCATACGCACACTCTTATTCACACACGCACTCACAAAATTATCACTTAGACAATTTCATCAGATTCTGATTCAGACGCGTTCTCTAAATGTTCCACATTTACAAATTCTATATTTTTCCGGTCATCATCTTCAAATGTTGGAGATAACAGAAGCATGGCTTTCGCTTCTTCTGAAAATAGTTTGTGTTTCCGTATCACTTTATGACGTTTTGATGATATATAAGGATCTGAACTAATTATTAAATTATTCAAAATATCCTCATTATTAGCTCTTCTGCAGAATTTTCTTGAATAGTGTTGGCGATATCGCCTAAGGTCTTTATTTCTAGATTCAGTCGCTTCTTCCGATAACTTTCCAATCGGAATTAATCCTAAGTTTTCAATGATAGCTGCTCCATGTACAAGAACTTTATGCACACTGGAGGGCATGTGATGCCACTCATATAAATCTACGTATAATTTTATGGTGGCTTCCGTATATTCTTTAAACTTCACTGTGTCAATTTTACGACGACATATCATTATAATGCCTGTTATATTGCTGGATAGCAAATGATCCACTGCCGCGATGAGAGAGGTGGTGGGTGGGCTTAAAGGGATGCAGTATAGTTTCTTCTAATAATAAATTAGAGTACCGCCATCATCTATGAGCGCTGGCAAGGGTTAAGTAAAGGCCATGTTAGGGAAGGCTTTTTCGTAGTTAAGCCTGTTCCATGGGGTCCCGGTTGGGCGCCAGTCTTATTGTGCAAACAAGGCCATATTGGGTCCAGTGCGAAGGGGTAGACACACCCAACTAACACTAGGTGAGTTGCTGTGGAAAAAACTCAGTAACTAGGTTTGACTAGGAGATCACCAAGGTCAAAACTTAGCACTCGATGCCTATGGACTGCATCACCCAGAAGGTAGTCAGCAGGTGGGTCAACATCACGGTGTCATGGTAATCAAACCAAGATGGCGCAAGCATGATATTTTACAACAAGGACCACAAAACCGTGGTTTTTGCCTAAATAGGAAAAATGTTTTGAAAACACTCGTAAAGAAATAGAATATCCTTCACTGCCTTGAAAAACGCAGTTCTGGATCGGGTGATGAAGTCAGCGACTACGAATGACGTCACGGCAAACGGGACGAAACGATGACACAGACACGGAGCGATCGTGGAACGCAGAGCGGCATGACCATCACGAGCGAGCGTCGGGCGGAGAATGATGAAACACAGCAACTTTTTTTGCGTGGCATCTCGTAGGTCAACCTCTGAGGTTGTCGGCTGCTTAAAAAGACATGCCTGTGGTTGCCTTAATTAATAAATTAATTAAAGCCTCCAGTGCTTATTATAAAAAACTTACAAACTAGGTGACTACAGCCTAAGGGGGCCTTTAGGGTACGGACCTCGGCGTAAAGCGTCACAGGCCTGTCCCTAACTGCCCTCCCGGCTTAGGGACAGGCTGGATCAGATCATCATTATTAGGGGAATTTAAGGCTACTGGCTCAGCGTCACGGGGTGGCTCTGGCAAGGGTCGAGGCGGGAAAACGAGCGATGTGTGCGCATGTAGCTATATCACCAGTGTCTAGTTGTGAGAGAGAGATTAACGTATAATACATTAATGCGAACAAACGAGACAGTGAAGTGAGAGTTTTGTACGCCCGGCACGACAAAGTAAGATAGAATAAAGTATAATAGAAATGGTTTTCGGCCTTGGTGTGCTAAATTTAAGCGATAAGGCATTATTAGATGTGAAATTAAATATTTTTTGAAGCATAACACTCAAGAATGTAATATAATGACAAATAATAAGTACTTTTTCTCAGTACAAAAAACAGTATTTACTGCTTACCCCTGGCCGAATTTTTTTTAATAATTTTTTTTTTCAATATTTAGTGATGCCAGGAACACGCTACTTCCATTTCTGGGCAGCATTTGGTCCAAACCTTGTCAATCTCCTTTATAAATTTGGTTAGCCTTTACTATGCCTATGTCAATTCAAGCTCAAAATGTACTTACTCTGTTACATTGTTCTAAGATCTAAACTACCGTTTAATAAATAGCAATAGGATAATCGTTAATTGTAAGACACTTGCGCAAGACCAAGACTAGGAGCGCAATACCTGAAGTTGGTCGCATGCCAGAGGGTCATGGCTATCCGTATGATCCGGGGATACCGCACGATCGCCGGCGAATCGGCCAACCTCCTTGCCAGATTGCTGCCCTGGGATCTGGAGGCGACTGCCCTCCAGCGCGTCTATGAAAGGCGCGTGGAGGCGCAGCGCCGGGGCGTATCCCCGCTGCCTCGAGAAGTCGAGGCGCGGCGGGAAGAGCTCCGGCGCGATATCAGGGCAGTATGGAGGGAACGACTGTCGCAACCGACGGCCGGGCACGCCGCAATTGCGGCGGTAAGACCCCTCTTTGAGGAGTGGCTAGATCGGCGTCACGGCGTCCTGACCTACCGCATGACACAGGTCCTCACCGGACACGGAAGTTTCGGGAGGTACCTGTGTCTGATGGGGAAGGAAGAAACGCCTGGGTGTCACCACTGCGAGGGCCGCCCTGAGGACACAGTAGAGCATACGGTGCAAGACTGCCCCGTTTGGGCAGAGCACAGACGTGTCCTCACGGCGGCGATAGGCAGAGACCTCTCGCGCCCGGCATTGGTCGAAGCCATGCTGCGGGGCGAGAGGGAGTGGGAAGCGGTCGCCTCCTTCTGCGAAGCAGTCATGCTGCCGAAGGAGGAGGCGGGCCGTGTGAGGGAGAGGATGGCGTCCTCCCTCCAGCCCAGCCGCAGTGGTAGACGCCCACGGCGTCGGACGTCGGCCGACGATCTCCGGCCACCGTAGGCGCGGGCATGCGGACAGCGAGTAAAGGGCAACTCGCTGTCCCACCATGGACCATGCCCGGGTCGACGGCGCGTTGTGTTCCACGCGCGCCTCAAAGAGCGTCAGCAATATGACGCCCCCCCTGTAGAGGGCCGAAGCCTGCCGGGGTCGTGGGACTTATCCCATTACCGTGACTCCGGAACGTAAATGGTTATTGAAGGAACACCGTGGATTTTAGTCAGCTAAAGTCTGACAGTCCCTCCCGCCCTGCCCGGGGTGGGAACACTTATTTGATAATTTTACCACGATAAAAAAAAAAGGAGCGCAATACCTAGACCAAGACCAAGACCAGGTGTATTGACGCAAGACTGGCTAAGTTTCATCTTGGTCTTGCATTTGGGCAAACCCTAAACTATATTCTAACAAAGGCGTCCGTACAGTCAGTTTCCAATAAAAACCCCATGAAATACACTCTCATAAATAAAAATGCATAGGTAATCGCATAGTGATTTATGAATAATATTTTTTACGGTGCTGTTTAAAAACATATTTATTGCAAATCTAGGACGTATTCAAACTTTTAAGTCCCAGTCTAGGCGCCACAAGATTATAAAACTTATTTTAGTACTGAATACTTAATATTTTAACCGACTTCAAAAAAAGGAGAAGGTTCTCAGTTCGTCTTGAACTTTTTTTTTTGAGCACCATTTGAGGAAATGGAACTGATGATGAAGACCACAGATGGCCATCGAAACTACTCAATAATAAGTATTTCGTGGATTGCGATTCGATTACTTGAATATGCACGTTAAGCACTTTATACTCGTCACAATGCATATGGTGATGTAGAGCTGATGATGAAGTTCTAGGAGAACTCCTCAAAAATTAATAGCTCTGGATCGGGAAAAGCAATATTTTGTAAAAGGTTCACATTTTGTCTTTTATAACTAGATAAATTACAAACCGACCCACTAAAAAGCGTTAAAAAAACTTTTTAGCAAAAAATAAAACCGCCTTCCATATCAAAACACTACAAAGCCAAAAATAACTTTAATTTCGGAAGGCGGTGTCAAAAAAAATGAAAATACAAAATCAATAACACCGACTACCGAAATTAAAGTTATTTTTGGCTTTGTAGGTTTGTAGTGTTTTGATATGGAAGTCGCTTTTATTTTTTGCTAAAAAGTTTTACAACTTCATTCTCGTACTTTCAGAATAAAATAGTTACTTGTCAGCGTCAGAATTACATTTAATTTCCGTTCTTATGTAAAAACATGTCACCCAAGAATTTATACACAAAACAGATGCTTTGGGCTTTGACATATATATTTTCACGCCGCTTTTATTAGCTATATATTAATTATTTATAAGATTTATTCTGATAGTAATTATAGTTTTGAGTATTTACATTATCGAATTTGAATACCAATGATTTGGCATATTGTGCAACCCAGCTATATGAACAGTAGGTAAATATTGAGAGGCGCGCAGAAATAAACACACAGATGCTGTTCCTTCTCCTACTTGTATGAGATCGGTACCATTATAAAACAAGTGACTGCTTTCTTAGCAGGCCTCTCGAACCCGACCCATCAATGTCATGGTGGAGTCCCCGCGACCCATTTCCACAAAAACCGCTCAACCATCGGCCATTCACCTAATGATCTCATCGCCCCAGAATAAAAATTCACTCGTTTAGACCAATTGACTTTGTTTATGGAACGCTTTCTCAGGCGAAACTAGATGCTCCAGTTTTGTTTAGGTAGCGTTCACGTCTGAAATCCTTCCGCGTATGTTTTACTTTGTGCGGCGATGAACCCGCCTTGTGGTGCAGCTGAGGCAAGCACGTGTGCTGAATAAATGCCACACAAAAATCAAGATTTTAAATAAGGAACTGTCCTTTTATACATTTGCGGCTGAGTTAAAACTGCGGAAATATTATATTTCAATTGCCAAAATCGCACTACTCATTCTTGTTGAAAACCGATACTAATTATATTAACTACCAGTATCTATACTAATATTATAAAGCGGAAAAGTTTGTTTGTTTGCTTGAACGCGCTAATCTTTGAAAGTACTGGGTGGATTTGGATGCAATTTGGTATAGAAGTAGCTTGAAGCTTGAGGAAGGTTATAGGCTACTTTTTACGCGACTGCAAAAAGGAGAGTTATGTTTTTACCGTGATAGAATCCACGGGAGCGAAGCCCCGCGTAAGTACTAGTGTAATATAAAAGTGATGAATTACAAAAAGTACCAAAGAATAACGTTCAAGGAAGCGCAAATATATATTGTAGAAACTTGGACTAAACGTGCGCTAACATGCGAATCCTAGGAATGGCTAGGTATTCCTAGTACGTCTTGCAGTCTACAGCCTAACACGCGGGCTAGCTATCGGCACCTTTCATCATAATGCCTCTTAATATGGCATTCAGCGTGGGCCAGAATTCAACGCGTTGCCAAAACTTTTCAACGCCCCATTGTCTCCCGCTAATACAATGAAGGAATGAATTTTAATAGTCTGATTTTCTTGAATGAAATAAACATTTTTATAATCGATGACAGTGATGAATAAATTTTATGTTTTTTTTTATATCGTTTTGTCACTAACATCATATTCGTTTAACTCTGTCTCCGTGTGTGTCTGTGTCCGTTCTCGGAAAAGTTTCTGTAAACACACTTTGCATACAGCGATTTGAAGGGCAGAAATCATGTAGAAACATGATTTCTGCCCTTCAAATACTTTCGGTTATTTCTTATTCTTAAGCATGCCTATATCGGGGGGGGGGGGGATATGAGTATGTCATTTGGTTAGTGATGATTTTACACTATCAACCGCAGTGCCGACAGTCCAAATCGTCAAAGTTAATTAAAACTTTAAATTAATGAGCACAATGCAACAATGAGCGCCTCGCAGTCTGCTAGATGATGTTACCAATTATTACCTAAGTTCGTAGACGCGCAAACGCCTAACGTACACAGAGTAGCCTGTCAAAATAGAAACACTTAAGGCTTTTAGCAGATTGTAAAATTATACCCATGTATAGGTGTTGGTACCTGCAGTCTTAACATATACGCGAAGTCTGTTCTTTCAACATGCTAATTAGAGGTATTAATTAGAATAATACGTTCTAATTAGTTTCTGGTAGTGATATCATGAGGTTCACACTTAATTTTAAAGGAGAACAGCACTTTCAAGTTTATTGCTGGTACGTCATAATTGCAATTATATACAGCAAACTATATTATATACAGCGTGTAATTTAAAGGGTATATACATACCAAGTACATGGCTTCTTTGGATGATAACAAACGATATGACAAGGGTTTTGTAATCCTAAGTCTACGTGTGTAGAACTTATTACAAATTCCAATACACTGATACCAGAGACCTAATTTTTAAATTAAGAAGAACGAAAAGAATTATCGTGTTATTGGCAAGTGACGTGGAAAGTTATTGACCCTCGTAGTGCTGTGACACGTTTGTTATGATTGGTATTCAAGAAATATATGAAACCAATAATTTGGTATCAATTCTTTGAGTCAGTTATTTTGTGCTGAAACTGTGCATAGAGACTCCATACCAGATGTTGTCTTCAGCCCTTTTGGGTATATGGGGTTTCCGTTACACGTTGTATATACAGGATTATTGGAAATATGTCCCGATCTTGTTAAGGCGATACCAAAATAAATTAGGGGTTTTTTCGTCACCAATTATTTCACTATTCCAGCAAGTATGGATTTAATTTTTGGTAATATGTTTATTGACTATTTCATTAATACTTTGACCGAAGGAAAACGCAATTGGGTTAAATTTGCTCCGTCGAATTTGATTCCGAAAAGACCTCTATTCTTTTTTATTATTCACTATAATTCTAAAATCCTAAGGAATTTCATTTCAAAATTGCATTCAAAATGTGCATAATAGGTAATTGAAAACTCTGACTGAAAATATTTTTTGATACATAGCTTAATTTATTTTTAAACAATTTTTATTTGGTTTGGCGCTTACGTTGTTTTATTTTGGTTCCAGCGTATTGTTGCGCTCTCTTTTTTTCGCACGTGGAAGTAATAGACTCTGTCACTTTCTTATGCCCGCCCAGTTCGCCTGCGGCCTTTGTCAGTGATAGACCTGTGTCGATTCCTCCCGCAACCGTGATTATAATTTTTTATCGAAATAGTTATTGTTTAGTCTTGTTTTCTGATTTTATTTATCTATATTTGACAAGTGAACAATGTTTATATAACATTAGTTTACCGATATGGGGAATAAGTATAAAAGACAACGAAAGGTGAAAAAATTGGCAAAGTGCGAGTTGGACTCGCCCATGAAGGGTTCCGTAGTAACTAAAATAAATATAATATACTTAATATATTTATTTGAAAAAAAAAACCAAAAACCTTATAAATTTCTTAAAAGTAGCTTATTTACAATTTTTACAACTATGCCAAATAACTTTGTTTTTCATAGTGTTTGTATGAATTACAAAGTTATATTTGCGGTTTTAGAAAATATACTGTATCTCAAAAAATGTTGACTCGATCTCGTTCAAACTAATTTTGGTTGAAAGTTTACATTAAGATCTACAACATATGGTTTTTTTAGATTTTTCACTTCATTATTATAGAAGTTAGAGGGGGGGACACACATATTACCACTTTGGAAGCGTATATCTTTTAAACGATTAACTTTATGAAAAAGTAATTTTAGAAACCCTAATGTCATTTTTAAAGACCTGTCTATAGATACCACACACGTATAGGTTTCATGAAAAAAAATATTTTCAGTTTCAGTTCCATGTATGAGGAGCCCCCTTTATTTTAAATATTTTTTAAATTTTCTCTTAAAATCGGAAAGCGGTTCACAAAATACATCTATCTATCAAGTTTTACATGTATAGTCTTAATAGTTTCGGAATAAAATGGCTGTGACATACGGACGGACGGACAGACAGACAGACGGACAGACATGTCGAAACTATAAGGGTTCCGTTTTTTGCCATTCGGCTACGGAACCCTAAAAACCGACATTTGGAATGCCTGAGGGATCATGCTCGTAAAATGACGGAAAATAATTGGCCAAGTGCGAGTCAGACTCGCCTATGAAGGGTTTCGTAGTAACTAATATAATATTTATATTTATTTGACGAAAAACAAAACCTTACAAATTTCTTAAAACTAAGTTATTTACAACTACGCCAAATAACTTTGTTTTTCATAGTGTTTGTATGAATTACAAAGTTATATTTGCGGTTTTAGAAAATATGTTGTATCACAAAAAATGCTGACCCGATCTCGTTCAAACCAAGTTTGGTTGAAAGTATACATTAAGATCTACAGACATATATTTTTTTAGATTTTCATTCCATTATTACAGAAGTTAGAGGGGGGGGGAGGTACACATTTTACCACTTTGGGAGCGTATATCTTTTAAACGATTGACTTTATAAAAAGTAGTTTCAGAAACCCCTATGTCATTTTTATAGACCTGTCTATAGATACCACACACACATAGGTTTCATGAAAAAAAAAAAAATTCAGGTTCAGTTCATGTATGGTGAGCCCCCCTTTATTTTAAATATTTTTTTTTATAAATTCTGAAAGCGGTTTACAGAATACATCTACCTACCAAGTTTCACATGTATAGTCCTAATAGCTTCGGAATAAAATGGCTGTGACATACGAACGGACGCACGGACAGACATGACGAACTATGAGGGTTCCCTATTTTTTAATATTTACATACCAGTTTTATTTTACAGAGACAAAATCACAGCGCCGGAGCAGACCTCGGATATTACATGTGATTCGGAAAACAGAAGATTAGAGTCGCCATTATAATTTTTAAATTTGGATGATCAACAGTGTCTAACTACTAACTTCTTGGAAAAAAATTAGTCAGTAAACTGTTTATTTCCTATTAAGATAGAAAGAAATACATTGGCGCGGATTGTCTTGTTCACAAACTAAACTAAAGTTCAGTGCATCTTTTTCTTACTATTTCATTATAAAAGGACAGAAAATATTAGTTTATTTCTGTCAAATTAGTCAGCGCCTGACGTAAATTGACGTATTTTTAGTAACCAATTTTTTAATCGAGTCTAAAATTGTCTATGGAATATCTTAATTTGACAGGACTAAACTAATATTTTTCTTCTGCTTTTTTCTTAATGAAATAGAAAGAAAGTGCGTTGCCAGGGCCAAAATTCGTGGTGGCAAGGCATCTGCCGGAGATTTTTCACTCTTACTTTAAAGGTGGCAGACGGGTCATATGTGGAAAAGAACACAGAAGCCGACAGAGAGTTCCAAACCGATTCGAAGACCGGTCGAAGTCCGACCGAAGTCCGACCGACAAAGTGCGCACAATAAATGTAGAGGAGAATTACATAGTATGACAAAGTAGTATATTGACCAAGTGAGGATGGTGCCCTGTAGTACGTCTGGTATAATAATACTGAAAGCCATTACCAATGATATTGCCGTTATTCATGAAATCAGTCATCGTGTTTTTTTCTATATATTTTATTTCTATTTATCAAAGTAATCACCCATGCAATCGATGCATCTTTTCCAACGCACTGGTAGCTTATTGATACCCTTCTTGAAGAAATCAGTTGGACGGGAGGCAACAAATTCTGCAAAGGCATTTTTACTGCCTCTATGATGTTGATTTTTTTCCGAGAAGTTTAGAATTCAGGAAAAAGTAGAAATCTGTAGGTGCAAGTTCTAGTGAGTACGACAGATGGCGGAGAACTTCCAACACCAGCTCTTGTAACTTGTAGACCGTCTGCTGTGTAGTATGAGGACGCGCGTTGTCGTGCAAGAGCAGCGGAGCCGAGCGATTGACCAAAGCTGGTTGGAGATGTGCGAGCTTCTCCATAATTGTGTTCAGTTCTGCAGTAATGCTCATCCTGTTTGGTAGATAACTCATTACACCAGGGTTAGACCACCAAACAGGGACCATCACTTTTCTAGGGGTCAGTTTTCGTTTAGGAAAACGTTTAGATGCTAATCCAGGATCTAACCAATTTCGCTTACGATTGTCGAATAGGATCCATTTTTCACCGCAGGCAACAAAATTATTTCGTTTGTGTGCCTGTTAAGCAGTGCAAGGTACGTCTCGATGCGTCCTTCGCGGTGATGATCACTGAATTCGTGGGGCAGACGTCAAGCTTTTTTACCTTGCCAATTTGACGCAATAAACCAATATTGTTTTGATTTGAACTAGCGTTGAAAGCTGCTTCTAATTCAGCCGCAGATTGGGTGTCATCAGCTCTCACAATCGCCTTTAATTCGTCATCGACAACCAAAGGGTTCATTTTTCAGGTCGAAAATTCCAGATCGGACACGAGCAAACTAATAACGGGTGGTGCATTCATTTTTAGAGTTCATTTTGTAAACGTCGTTGAGGTTGTGGGCCGTAGGTACAAGGGGCACGGTTATGCCAAACTTTGAAACAAGAATTCCAAATTATAAAATAAAATTAATTTGAAATTATAATTATTAGCCAAAACAATATGATTATCGAACTCAAACTCAACATATTTATTTCACATAGGCCCACATGGGCACTTACAATACGTCAGAAGTTAGTGCATGGTTTGAAATTGGTCGTTTTCTAGGGAGAAAAACCGGCAAAAAAACTCCACAGTATCCATGATACAGATTAAGAGGACAGTATATGATTTAATATTATAATTTGAAATTGCCAGTACGGCAAAACAGCGAATTCATAAGTAAAGCCCTGTTATTAAATATCAAATATTTATAAATTATTTAAAAATTAAACATAACTGACAACGAGCAGTACTGAAAGTGATGCTCTTTAAACCAAGAGAGTTCTCTACTGACCAGCTATATTCTGACGCACAAATCCTAACAGTCAGACAGCTATATATCCTCCGTTCTATCCAGCGAAGACACCGTACTCTTCCTCTAGACAAAAACCTACTTCAAAGGCGCAAAGGTTTTCCAATATGCAAAGCAATCCCTTGTCGATATGCATTTGCAAGTCGTCAATTTTTAGCACAAAGTTCACGTATTTATAACAAAATTAATAAAATTATTTCCATTTATAGACTCACCACTAAAAAAAAGACTTAAGAACTGGCTACTTCTTTTATCTTATGACGAAGCAGAAAAAATATTGTGTATCGAAACTTAAATTTATTTATACTCCTATGGAATCATACTATTTCTCATTCACACATAAGCACACCGTCGCCAACACACGCATATACACACACCCACTCACACAAACACATACACACACAAACCTTCCAGACACTCATAAACACACACACAACCTTCTTTTGCTGTTGACAACAGAAATATTGTAACAGAAATGTCACGGTCGTGTTATTTATTGCCAATGCCGAAATATCTCCGACTCCTAAGATACAGGTCTGCGTACCTAGTTTAGGTGCCGGAAATCTGACACTAATTTTTAGATTTGCTGTACAACCTACTGTTTTTATTTTATGTATTACGTGTCTTTTCTTATGTACAAATAAATTTTATCTTATTTTATCTTATATTGAAGGAAAATATGCAAAGACTTTACAAACTAGCAGTTGGGTAAAAAGAAGCCTATAACACTTCTCAAGCTTCAACCTACTTCAATACCAAATTTTATCTTAATCCACCCAGTACTTTCAAAGATTAGTGCATTCAAAGAAACAAACTTTACTGTAGTGTAGATTTCTTAAATTAGGAGCATTGTAGGATCATATCATAATCAGATTACTTTCAATTATTATAAGTACGATAAGTCACAAATTTGAGCGGACCATCCAGAGTGTAAAAAAAAAGCAAACATTTGTCAGTTATCGTGTAGCTCAACTTTGAACTTAAGGAGCTCAACGATCTGACGAACAGTATCAAAGTAAGGACATTTGGGTAGGTAAGACAAATACTCAAACAGCCATACATCAACTATAAATTATAATGAAAATAACATAAAAAGAAATAATAACCTACATATTCCTCACATTCATAATAATAAAAATATAAAAGATTATAACACGACGCCTTACGCCATCTATCAGATTATATACAGTACCTGTAGAGTACTAGTGACATCTAACATACGACGTGTGAAGTGTCGTGACGTTAACGAGTTACAAACACATACAAGGATCACATGATGAAGACGCACACTAACGTGTCAAGCCGCCTATATAAGCCCTCACCAAGGAGAAACGATTCATTCGATTCCGCTTCCGACGCTCGCCCGCGACGGTCGTACCGCTCCGCGCTCTCGATCGTTCCGTGCCTGAGTCATCGCTACGCTTCGTCACGCTCGCCGTGACGTCACTCGTAGTCGCCGACTACGACGCCTGGTCCGGATCCGCCTTTTTCGAGGCGGTGAAGGATATCCTGTTTCTATAACAGAGTATCGTCAAAAACAATTTGGTTTGGCCCCTTCAGGGTAAAACCACAGTTTCGTGGTCCTTGGTTGGAAACCTCACGGTGTCAACAATACCAAGGGGGTGCTGACCCGACGCACCCGCTGATCCCCTTCAGGGTGAAGCAGTAAATTGGAGTCGAGTGCTAGGTTTTGGCCTTGGGGGATCTCCTAGTCAAACCTAGTTACTGAGTTTCCTTTTCAGCTACACACCTAGTGTCGGTTGGGTGTGTCTACCCCTTCGCACTAGACCCAATAGGGCCCGGTTCGCACAATAAGACTGGCGACCGGTTACAAGCTTAGGGCTCACCATTAGGTACTCACCTCCCAGTCTCTACCCGACTGGGAGGGTTACACATCCCCGGACCCATCCATCCGGGGAGTTAGGCCAGTTAGGCTTTAAATAGGCCCCCCGCGGGAGAGAAATCTCCAAAATTTTCCCATTCAATTTTGATCCAATTGCCAATCATGGCGAACTCCAATATTTTGGAGATTCTGTTAGAAATCCTTAGGGAAAACCCTACTATTTCCGCCAAATATGGCGGAAAAATCCAGCGTGAAATCGCTAATTGTCCCCCGGCTACCGAAGCCAACGTCGCTGATTTTAGTGACGCGCTTGACAGCCCATTATCTCCCCCGCTTGCCGATCAAGGCATCCCGGTAGGTCAGTTCACGGAAGTATTTATTAACTCCGATCCCATTGTTCGTCAAACAACGAACGACTTCCAGGTAGATAGCCCTTTATTGCCCCCGCCCGCCGACAAAGTCGTGCCGATCGCCCGATTCCCGAAATCACCCATTGTTTCCGGCCCACCTGCTAATCCCATTGTTCCTAAAACAATGGACGCCGCGCAGGTGTGCGCTGCACCTGAATTCCGTGAAATGGACACCACCGAACCTGTGTCCAATAACAACTCTGACAATGATTTGTCATCATGCCCCTCGTCCTCGGAAGACGACTTTCAAGTCGTCACCGGTGGCAAGAGGAAGAAAGGGAAAACCTCCCAGGCCAGCAAGGCCAAAAAGACCACCGCGTCGCCCCCGTCCCCAACTCAAACGCCCGTTCGACCCGCTAGCCCCGCCCCAACTACCTCTGCTCGAGCGCAGAATAGTCGTCCCGCCAGCCCGATAGCCCAAACTTCCTCAGCCCAAAGGAAGCAACGCCCTCCGCCCCCCTTTTACATCCAGGACAAGGGTAAATGGACTGATGTGTCCAAGATGTGTGTTGATCGAAAGATCAACTACACAAACGCCCGTGCCTGCCAAAATGGCATTAAAGTCACCGTCCCTACGTCGAACGACTATAGGGAACTATATCGCGCCCTCCGTGAAAGGAATATTTCCTTTCACACTTTCTCCTTCCCCGAGGACACGCCCACTCGTGTTATTATTAAACGTGTCCCTAAAGAAATCCTAGTACAGGATATTAAAGACGACCTTGCCGATCAAGGTATACCAGTGATCGCCGTCCATCGCTTACATAAAGCGAGAGGCGGTGAATTGTACGACATGGTTCTTGTCATTTGTGAACCAACCGAAGGTCATCACCCAATATTTAAGATTAAGTCTATTTGCTCCCTATCCGGTATCTCAATAGAAAAGCCCTACAAAACCGCAACAGTGGGACAATGCCACCGTTGCCAACTGTATGGCCATGCGCAGAGCAACTGCTATGCGACTCCCAGATGCGTCAAGTGTCTGGGCGAGCATAGCACTGCGGACTGCCCACGGCCTAAAGACCGAACCCTCTGTTCGGAACCACCCAGCTGCGTTCTCTGCGGCCAGACCGGTCACCCGGCAAACTACCGCGGCTGTCCCAAAGCCCCCAAACTCGCTCCTAAATTAGCGAAGCGCGCCAACGCCCGCCAACAGAGAGAGGCACCTTCTTCTCAAATTCCCTAACGTCTCGCTCCTCAGAGACCGTCCCCGTGGAACAGGCTAAACCACGAAAAAGCCTTTCCCTCCTTGGCCCCTGCCAAACCTTTGCAGGCACTGATGGATATACCCATCGCAGCGCAGATCCTGCCTATAGCCGTGGCTACAGAGCCCACAGCCAGTCACAAACCCGCGCCTCAAACCACTGCTGCTCCTGCAGTCAAACAACCGCCCAATCCCTCACCCGTCGCGCATGGCGAGGCTTGCGCCCAGACTATACTGCGCCATTATAGGTTATTTATGACCCGCCAAGCCAGATCTCTCCGCGATGCCCTTCTGGCTGCCGAACAGCAGAATAACGGCAAAATTACGACGGCAATGTACAGCCAAATATTCAGCACACACAGTGATGTGGTGCTAGGTCTCGACCAGATGGATGCGATGGACTGATCCAATGGATTCCCAACGCACAAACCACACTAGGCCTCGATCCCTCAAATTAGGTTTTTTCAACGCCAATGGAATTTTCAACCAACGCGCCGAAATAACTAAATTCCTCCGCGACCACCAATTAGACGTCCTCCTTATACAGGAGACCCTTTTGAAACCCCACCGCGCTGATCCCAAAATTGCGAATTACCGTCTAGTTCGCAATGACAGAACACGTTGCCACGGCGGCGGTACCCTTATTTATTATAGAAAGGAGTTATACTGCATCCCTCTGACCCCACCCGCGCCTCTCTCTCACCTAGAGTACTCTGCCTGTCGACTAGGCATGACTGGTCATCCTCCGATAACCATCATCTCTGCCTACCATCCGCCACCATCGGTCGCGTCTCTTGCTTCAGACGATCCTATCGCGCTCACCAGCGATCTCACGACTCTCTTCGGCCTGAGTGACTCCGTCTTACTAGCGGGCGATCTCAACGCCAAACACCCCGCTTGGAACAGCAACACGACAAATGCCAGAGGCAGAATCGTGTATAACCTAGGCGCGACCCTAAACTACGACGTCATCGCTCCGATGACTCCCACCCACTACCCACACGACCCCAACCATAACCCCGATGTTCTCGATGTGGCGCTCCTAAAGAATGTAAACCTCCGTTTACACTCCATAGAAGCGCTTCACGAGCTCAACTCGGATCACCGTCCCGTTATCCTACACCTAGGTTCCCGCTCGGGTAACCATGATCCTACCCAACCTCCTCCGACCCAATTGATCACCGACTGGAGGAAAGTAAGTGAAAAACTGAAATCCACCACATCGCCTCAATTGGACACCATTCCTGACCACATAGTCTCAGTCGCTGACACGACGGCGGCGATCGACTCGCTTACAGATCACGTACAATCCGTCCTGAACGATTGTTCAAGGGAAGTTCCTGTAGTGGAAGACCACCGCTGGAAACTCCCGGACGATGTACGGAATCTGATAACCGAGAAGGACGCAGCCATCCGTGCGTACAGCGCTTTTCCCTGCGCCGCAAACAAAGCTCACATGCGCAACTTACAGCGTGCTGTAAGGAAACGCATTACCGAGCAGCGTAATGCGAGCTGGGACAAGATGCTGAGCGAACTTGAGCCCACCCATCTTGCCTTCTGGCAGCTTCAGAGGAAGTTACGATCCACTGAAGAGGCCACAATGCCTCCTCTCATTCGTCCCGATAAGAGTGTCGCCTTCGATAACTCTGAAAAAGCAGAATGCCTAGCCGACAGCCTAGAGTCCCAGTGTTCTCCCAGCTCTCAACCAGTAGACCAAGCCCACCTCGATATGGTGAACGCCGAAGTCGAACGTAGAACTTCCCTTCCGCCCGTCGAAGATCCCGATAATCCACTGGCCCCCATCACTCCTGATGAGGTCCAGGATATCATTAAAAGTCTCCAACCGCGAAAAGCCCCTGGCTCCGACGGCATCACCAATAGGGTTTTCAAACTTTTCCCCGCCCAGCTTATAGTGCTAATGACTGCCATCTTCAATGGTGCATTGAGCAATAATATGTTCCCCGCAACCTGGAAACAGGCCACCGTCATAGGTATTCCCAAACCAGGCAAGCCCAAGTCTGACCCGTCTAGCTACCGTCCCATTAGCTTACTCAACGTCCTTGGTAAAATCTATGAAAGGCTTATATATAAGCGGCTCAAAGATTTTGCCGAAGCAAAGAGTCTTATACCCAATGAGCAGTTTGGATTTAGAACCGAACACTCATGTATCCAACAAGTCCACCGCATCATAGAACATGTCAGCGCCGGCTTCCAACGGGGCGCAATAACGGGAGCCTTATTCTTCGACATAGCGAAAGCGTTCGACAAAGTCTGGCACAATGGCTTAATCTATAAGCTATACCAACTCGGCGTGCCTGACCGTCTCGTGCTCATCCTACGGGACTTTTTATCGAATCGCACCTTTCGTTACCGAATTGAGGGGGAGCTTTCCTCCCCCCATCCCATTCGCGCAGGAGTTCCTCAAGGCTCCGTACTATCCCCCCTCGTTTTCACGCTATTCACTAGCGATATCCCCAAGCATAAAAATACTCAGCTAGCCCTATTTGCCGACGATACGGCTATCTATTATACCGGTCTTAAACCCGATGCCATCGCTCGCACTCTCCAAACTTCCGCAAACACTCTGGCCAAGTGGTTCCGGAAATGGAGAATCGAAGTCAATCCAGACAAAAGCCAGGCAGTCCTCTTTTCTAAGCCGCGGATAAACCCACCCTCCCCCCGTCCGATTACCATGTACGGCAAGCCGATCCCCTGGGAAAAGCAAGCCAAATACTTAGGCGTGGTCCTCGATAAACACCTTTCCTTCGCTGAGCACATAAAGCAGGCACGTTCGCGCGCCGCTTTCGCTCTAGGTAGGCTCCACTTCATTCTTAGCTCCCGCAGCAAGTTATCACTCAGGTGCAAGCTGCATATTTTCACCGCGGTCATCCGTCCCATCATGACCTACGCCTGCGTTGTTTTCGCACACGCAAAGCCCTACCTCCTCCACAAGATGCAGACCCTTCAAAATCGATTCCTCCGTAGAGTCACGGGAGCCCCCTTTTATGTTCGAAATGAGCTTCTTCACGTAGACCTCAAGATGCCCACCATCCAGCAGTTCATGAAACGTGTCTCCAAGCGTTTCTTTGATACTGCAATCCAACATAGGAATCCCCTTATCGTATCGGCCGCCCAATACGAACCCTCGCGTATCTCTAAGATTCGCCGACCAAGGCATACCCTTGTCACTCCCGATGACGCAATCACCCTGCTCC
This sequence comes from Tholera decimalis, assembly GCA_943138885.2. Taxonomy (NCBI): domain Eukaryota; kingdom Metazoa; phylum Arthropoda; class Insecta; order Lepidoptera; family Noctuidae; genus Tholera; species Tholera decimalis. The sequence continues at coordinate 23,011,971 of OW964562.2, forward strand.
AAGAGAGCCGTAGGGAAACAAGTACAGTGGCACACAAAAACAAAAACCGACCGTCCTTCCGTCCTCGCCGCCGAGGCCCGCCGCGACGTCCCCGTAATAGTCCGCCCCGACCCTTGCCAGAGCCAGCCCGCGACGCTGAGCCAGTAGCTTTAAATTCCCTTATTAATAATAAAAATGATATGATCCAGCCTGTCCCTAGCTGCCCTCCCACTGCGACGCCCTAAGCCGAGGTCCGTACCCCACAGGGGGTGCCCTTAGCGTGTAGTCGCCTAGTTTGTAAGTTTTCTAATAAGCCCTGGCTGGAGGCTTTAATTAATTTATTAATTAAGGCAACCACAGGCAAGCCCGGTTAAGCAGCCGACAACCTCAGAGGTTGACCTGCGAGATGCCACACACAAAAAAAAAAAAAAAAAAACGATTCATTCGCAGCTTAGAAGGCATAGTGGTCGATAGCCCCGCAGTCACTACTATTGTCTTAAGCTTGAACTGAGCGGAGGCCCCGTCGCCCTCAGGAATAGCGAGCAAGGAGGTTAAGGGATAGGATAGCCCCGCAGTCCATCCCTAGGACCACTAATAGTTATTACGTCAGTCTAACTTTGTTCGATAAAGCCTGTCAAGTGTTTGAGTAAAGTAAATAAAACCCTATCTGTCATCCAACGTTGGTTTTATTCCACCGCCACCATCATAAGATCAAAAAACGAAAAAAGAAATAATTAAATACAAAGTAGGTATATACAATACTTTAGAAAGTCAATCATTAACTCAGCAAAATATATTAGAAAAGAGCACATAAGTACGTATATAATTGGAGAAACTAATTCCCAAGCCTTTTAATCCTCAATATAATCTTTGACTGTGTAAATAGCTTCCTGAAATAGCTTTTTAATTTTTATTAGTAGTGAACAATTAAACGGTCAATCACCCCAGAGGATTTGAAAGTGACATCACAAAAAGTTGACAAAAAGGTTAAGAAAACCGATAACGGATTTTCTTTAGGTTTGTTATCCTGAAACCTGATCCTGTTTGAAACCTGATCGTGTTCAAAGTCCATTACGTGGCTTTTCTCACAAGTACAAACACGACTATGATACGATATTCCATCATGGAATGCCACTGCCTATCTTCCGGCTTCATCATCAGACCTTGAAACCTAATCGTGGTCAAAGTTCATTACAAGACTTTTCTAAGAAATCCAAAACAGCTATGATACGATTTTCCATCATGAAGTTCCAGTTCATATCTTCCGGCTCCATCATCAGATCAGTTCGACAGTACCATATTATTGTATTGTCATCAGAACTACATACAGTTGCTAATTTTCATTACGCTACGACCCTTGGAAGATGGTTAAAGTAGTTGCCTTAGATTCCATTACATAGTTAGTTACATACAGGTCGACCTAATAAAAGCGTGTTAAAAAGCGTAGTTTTGAAGCAACTTTTTGTTACTACTCATTTTAAGTAAATTAATTAAATAAAATCATAGTAAGAATTTGTTTACTACACTAGTAGTTCTTTTTCTTAGGTCAATATGATCATTTACTGTTACGGTCTGTTCATTTACACACGTTATATTATTTTTTGTCATTCTTAAATAAAGTAAAACACTAAATACCTAACAATATAATGAATAAGTTAGTTTAATTCAGATTAAAAAGAAATGTATTTGATTTTGGCGACTCCGTGCCTTCTCTATTCTAAAACATCAAAACACACGAACTACATCGCAACTCACCGCAAGCGTGCGCTCGAGTTTGCAATGTATTCTAGCGGGGGTGCTCCCCGCGTCTTCCGTTAAGCTACGCCCCTCGAGCTATGTCTTATTTTTTACGTATCACCTTAAGGGCGTGTAGATGAGGTCATTAACTAACAAATAAAATGTTCCACCGTCAAAATAGATTAGATACTTTAACCTGGCAACAGCGTTTCTACATTGTTCTTCACCGTTTTTTCTTCCTTGTTCATTTGTTTCTATCCGGAAATCACTCGCGCCCTACAGCAAATAGGAACGCTCTATCATATCCCCATTTGGGTCATCAAAAATAAAATTCATATGAGTATATTAATAAATTCATGACTCACTATAACACTTCCGCAAAAAGCTCATGGAGTTGGAGGACGAAAAGTGTCCAATTTTATGAAACTAAACAGATATAATGTAGTTTTTCTACTGAAATCATAATGTTACGTCACTAAGTTCATGCTGTATGGGAGCTTGTTAACTAAAGACGATTAATCTGTCTGTCGGCCGTCATTGACCCAATACTTGGAGTTGCTAAAGTAAGTACTAACATTGTTGTACCACACTGAATTTACTTATTGCAGAATATTAGCAATGAAAATTAACCTTCGCCTTACAAACTCCCAATAAACGTGTTTATGGAAACTTTGTTGTGAATTTTCATGTTTACGTTTGAGGCACGCACCGCACGCACCGGAGCGAGTTACTCACTTGTGTCTTTTTTAGATAAACGTGTGTATTTACGTTTGCTGTCAAAGCAAACAATCTGTTATAAATTATACGCTGTTCGTAAGCTTTCTTTGTGTTTAGGAGCTATGTTAAGTCAAATAAAAGCGTGTAACAGAAATCCCGAGTAATTTGTTTTATGCAGCAGTAATTATTAAAGGCAATGCAAGCCAAAGTAGTCATAACTATCGATTAAAGGCGGTAATTGAACGGTGGTAACCATAATAAGTATTGAAGTAATTACCGGCTTACTCAAGGTGAAGATTGAACTGTACAGAGAAAGCTCTGTGGCTTTTGTGAAAGCGTAATTGTTCTCGAAACGTCATGAAAATCCCACAGTGCAATTATTTTCGTATTTGAAATTGAAAAGACGAATATACTAAAACATATATCTTAGGTTACTGTGTCCTTAATAAAAGGAAAGGCGAGTCAATGAAACCCATAAGGTTTTGTTTTAACCTCTGAGTGGCATAGAGAAACAATGGGTTATAAATGGCAAGTTTGAGCGATGTTGGTTGATAGAGGCTGATAAAAGTAATAAAATTGGATAACGTTAGAGAGACGATAAACTTAGAGGACTAGGATATGTCAATTGTGATGACAATAAGAATAAGCGCGAAAGGGAGAAAGAAAGACTATTGCGAATCAAAATGCTTGCAAAATACTCCTACATTTTAGAGTCACGTCTTTCAGTTTCTTCGAGCCCTTTAATTTGATATCCATAGTTTGAAACTTTTCAAAATTCACATAACTTATCACGTTGGCACTATATAAATACCAATTTAATAAAAAGATAAAAACTTAAATGTTATAATTGATTTAGGCGATCAGACTACAGATCAAGCGATGGAAATAGGTTTAGAAAATGGTCCCTTCTTCTGGGGCAGACGAGTAAAAAATAGTTTGTTTAGAAAAAGCAAGAAAATCTTTGACTTCCGTTGATCCACATCTCCCCACTAGCAATCTAAACAATTTTCATTTCGTCTTTTTTCCAAAACATGTGCAACAAACTTGATGTGTTCATAAACAGCACCCAGATACGCAGCGTGACTCACTAACGCTAGGAAATAGACGACACAGATATTCACAAAGCTTTTCTGATGTACTTACACGAGATTTATAACGTTTTCCTAACACTTCGAAAGAAATTAAACATAGAAGAAATTCTGTGCAAACAAGGAAATGTTATTAGATACAAGCTAAGTCACCTTAAATTCGTGTAAACTGATTTAGAATAACAAGTTCTGGTATGTCTTAATAATGGGAAGCAGCGATATCCTATCTGATTATAACAACAAACTGTTATGCACCTCTTAGCTTCTTCTAAGTTCACTTATTATCAGTATCACAATAGAAATAAAATGAGAATTTGTGAATTTACACTAAATCTATACTACTATTATCTTACTCTTACTAATACTAACTAATCTTATCTTACTTCTTACTTCTTACTTATCTTACTAATATTATAAATGTGAAAGTTTGTGAGGATGGATGGATGTTTGTTACTCTTTCACGCAAAAACTACTGGACGGATCTGAATCAAATTTGGCAAGTAGATATTTTACATCCTGGAATAACACATAGGCTACTTTATATCCCGAAATTCCCACGGGATCGGGATTTTACGCGGGAAAACCCTCCCACGCGAACGAAGTCGCGGGAAAAAGCTAGTATTATAAATGCGAAAGTTTGTGAGGATGGATGGATGTTTGTTACTCTTTCACGCAAAAACTACTGAACGGATCTGAATGAAATTTGGTGAGTAGATAGTTGACATCCTGGAATAACACATGAGCTACTTTTTATCCCGGAATTCCCACGGGGTCGGGATTTACGCGGGAAATAACTCCCACGCGAACGAAGTCGCGGGCAGAAGCTAGTAAAATATAAATGCGTGAGTTTGTCAGGATGGATGGATGTTTGTTACTCTTTCACGCTAAAACTACAGAACGGATCTGAATAAAATTAGGTAAGTAGATAGTTGACATCCTAGAATAAAACAAAGGCTTTTTATCTGATTTTATTTAACTGATTTTGATTAAAAAATATAGGAACATATGAAAAGTTTCAAACCAAAAAAGATGAAGTTGCAATCTTGCAAATAATTATAAAGTTTGTGAGGGTGGATGAATGAATGTTTGTTACTGTTTCACGTAAAAATAGCCGCACGGATCTGAATCAAATTTGTATGTAGATAGCTAAAACTTTGGAATAATACATAAGCTTTAATCCTGAAATTCCCACGGGAAAAACTTCCCACGCAAACGAAATCGCGGGCAACAGCTAGTATTAATACATAAATTAATAATAATAAAAGTCTTTAATAGTCTATAAATATATTGTTTCAGAATTGATTTTTCAGATATAGCCTAATATTATGTTACCTTAGTATAGGCATCCCCCAAATCTTCAAGCATCCTTCCTCAAGCCCCGATCTTGTATTTTTCTCCTCCACTGCACATGCAGAAGTTCTCAAATCATCCTCCCATCTTTTAGGTAGTCCTCTTTTTCTTTTGCCCTCTCTAGGGTACCATTTTTCAACTAATCATGGACAATACGACCATAAAAATAATATAAAAATTGGCCAAGTGCGAGTCGGACTCGCCCATGAAGGGTTCCGTAGTAACTATAATAAATATAATATACTTAATATATATATTTGAAAACAACAAACCCAACAAATAACAAAAAACCTTACAAATTTCTTAAAACTAGCTTATTTACAATTTTTACAACTACGCCAAATAACTTTGTTTTTCATAGTATTTGTATGAATTACAAAGTTATATTTGCGGTTTTATAAAATATACTGCATCTCAAAAACTGCTGACTCGATCTCGTTCAAACCAATTTTGGTTGAAAGTTTACATTAAGATCTACAACATATGGTTTTTTTAGATTTTTCACTTCATTATTATAGAAGTTAGAGGGGGGACACACACATTTTACCACTTTGGAAGCGTATATCTTTTAAACGATTAACTTTATGAAAAAGTCATTTTAGAAACCTTAATGTCATTTTTAAAGACCTGTCTATAGATATCACACACGTATAGGTTTCATGAAAGAAAATATTTTCAGTTTCAGTTCCATGTATGGGGAGCCCCCTTTATTTTAAATATGTTTTAAATTTTCTCTTAAAATCGGAAAGCGGTTCACAGAATACATCTACCTACCATGTTTTACATGTATAGTCCTAATAGTTTCGGAATAAAATGGCTGTGACATACGGACGGACGGACAGACAGACAGACGGACAGACATGTCGAAACTATAAGGGTTCCGTTTTCTGCCATTCGGCTACGGAACCCTAAAAACCACTGACTTAGGTAGATACTTTTCCTATCTGAATGATAAAAACTACAACGAATTATCATTCCTAATTCGTTGAAAAACTATTAAAAAATCTAACATGAAAGATGACTCCATGAAAATGACATTAGAGTATTATATGTATATCCGAGATTGCGGAAATATTATGACAAGATAGTCCCTGAAAGGGAAACTAAAGGAATATGGTGATTTTTAGTCAGTAAAAAACTCACTTCCGCTCTGTCAATAGTCGTTCGGGACTTGGAAAATCCCGCTTAAGGAATACGTTGATTTATACTATAGCTATAAAAACTATATTTGCAAGCATTGGAAGGTCAAGTTCCAAGAACATATGGAAAATATTTTGCTAGAATTGAAACTAAAACAAGATGCACTGTTTTACTTTTCCCGGAAATCAATTGATCGTTCGTTCATGATATTATACTTACAGCGATAATCTCGACGCTTCATGTGTATTGGTACTTTTTTTCAATGAGCTTTGTTTGTATTGAAACATTGATGTAATATTGTTATTTATTTGAGAGGATATAACGTTTAGCTAAAAATTTCTTCCTCAAACGCCAACTAGTATGAAACTCTATCGTTGTAATGTTTTCGCAAACTTCCAACCTCACAGTCCTACTTAGGCCATCATCCAGTTACATCTCAATATCTATTCGTTCCTTTTTATCTAGTCCACCTAGCGGCTAGCTAGATAGCTTTCAGTTGGAACCTGCCAAGTGCCTACCTAACCTTAGTTCATAATTTACTGACAAATTACAACGAATGAATACTTAAAAGTATTTAAATAACGAGTATAGGTTGTTGACCATTTACTTCTTAATTTAAACCGACAAATTACCAACTGTTAACGCTTGTGTAATTACGGGATACCAACTTTTCTTGATCGCTTGAGTTACAAGCAATTTGCTGTTAAAGCCGTCTTAATTTCAAATAATCACTACGTTTTGACAGTTTATGTTAGTGAGACCGTTTGCAAATGATTATGTTGGTACACGGTGAGTTAGGTGTGAGAGACGAGGTGTTGGTTGTGCAACAAACCTGCGCCCGCGACATCGGTCGTTGCATGCATAATGCCGTCCACAAATTACCAATTACCACCTGTTACGTAAGACAGGCTTGCATACAACGTACACTGAGTCCTTTCTGTTGACTGTTTGTTTAATTTTAAAGCTAAATGTGGATTTGTGTTTGTAAATACTACAGAATGGCTGACAGCTTGGTGCCCAGTTATATTGTTTTGTATTGACCGCTTTTCAACCGACGACAAAAAGAGGAGGTTATCAATTCGACGCGTATACTTTTTGAGAGTAACTTGTGCAGTTACTCTCAAAAAGTACCATTTGAGGAAGTGGAACTGATGATGATGACCACAGATGGCCGCCGAAACTACTCTATAATAAGTAGGTATTGATTGGATTGCGATTCGATTACTTGAATATGGATGTTAATCACTTTATGCTCGTCACAATGCATATGGTGAAGTAGAGCTGATGGTGAAGTACCAGGAGAACTCCTCAACAATTAACGGCCCAGCATTGGGGAAAGCAATATTTTGTAAAAGGTTATAAGTAGTGGACATTTAGGCTCTTGTAACTAGGTAAATTAAAAATAGACCAACTAAAAAGAGTGAAATAAAAACTTTTTACCAAAAAATTAAACCGACTCCCAAAAAACACTGCAAAGTGAAAAATAACTTTAATTTCGGAAGTCGGTGCCAAAAACGAAAATACAAAACTAAAGACACCGACTACCGAAATTAAAGTTATTTTTCACTTTGCAGTGTTTTTTGGGAGTGGTTTCATTTTTTGGTAAAAAGTTTTTATATTCCACGATATCAGCAACATCTCATGTAGGTTCAGTCCACATTTACTCAATAGTCATTACCAGTTTGGAATAAAACTGTTTCCAGGTTATTATTTCCGGTGCCACGCATCAATTATCTTCATAATAATTATGATCTTTACCTGTCCTTCTCTGGGCGACCACAGGAATGTTTCCTTTAACACCTTGCCAAATATCCTGTACTCTTTACCTTGTTGTCAATAATCTTTATGAGAAAATATCTTTTCAACAAATGTAGGTAGGCACTTACTCAAAATTTAAGATTTTCTTTTTGTCTAGTTAAAAAAGTAAAATCATAATTTACAACATATAGGTATATACATATATTTATTTTTAACACATATTTTTAAGAAGTTCCAGAAAGATAATGAGATTACTCTTCTTATTTGTTACGAAAATAAATTCGGAATAATTCCTATAGAAAAATCATTTCATAAATTTTGCGTGTTTGTCACGCTGAAATAGTAGATAATATCGGTAATATTTGTCTTTCGACTCAGAGAACATCAGATGAGATCGATTTCGATTACATACAAAGCTATATGATCCAGCCGTTGTTTTACGAATTTATGGTTGTGTTCATTACCTACGGTTATAAATACAGAATATTATGACATACAGTCAAATTTGACAGTCGCATCAAATTCCCCCGGTCGGTATGTACTGGCCGCCTTTCCACAGAATGATTTGCGCAGGGTCGTCTCCGGAATATTAAGCAAATTGAAATTTATCGCTTAGGAACTACCTAATGCGTGACTCAACTTCCTTTACCAGTAAACGGCGTAGGAGACGCACCGACACCCACAGCTAACTAAACGTTCGATGTTTTCAGATACAATTTTCGATAAACGATATTGATATGTCAATCATCTATTGTGCTTCAAATTAATTCATCCGATTGACATTTGAAACAATTGAACTGATATATTAACCTCATAGTAAACTACTCCTTTCTCTTTATTTTTCCAGATGTTGCGGATAAGGACATACAAAAGATTTCACTCATCGTCTTATCCTTTTGTTTTAGTGAACGTTTCGGTTTACCGATGCAGCACAGCGAATCATTATCAATTACCTTGTCCGTGTTTGTGAACGAGAAAGCTTATTGTGTAAGCTCATATGCGTATTAATGCATTTGCATTGATTTCAGTTCTTCAGTGCATGCGGCATTGTATAGAGCGGCTTATTGTGTCCATGCTAATTTTATGCGATTCAATGCACTCTGATGCAACAATGTCATTCATGGGGAATTGCGTAAGGCAAACATTTGTGTGAACATTTCACAAGTTATTTACGGATGGCAGATAAGCTATGATAACATTCCTTGTGGAATTTAAGTCTCAAGTAAGTGTTCGGATTTAGGGCCGCGCGCTTGTGTGGTCCAAACACACGTGCCTGTTTGGAAATCGTTTAAATTCAATACACGACAGCCTTCAATGTAATGGGAAGGGTCTAAAATACGGCTTGGTTCAACTTCACGCAGCTCATTCATTAGAATCATTAGAATACGACGAAGGACGTGCAAAATCGGTTCTTTGTTAATAAATTCAAGCTGAATAATGGATTAGGTACTTATAAGTTCTAGAACATAGACATTGAAATCTAAATTGATATTGATCAGCTGATCTTGAATGATGTTCATCTTATATTGAGACTTGGAACCTATGGAACATAATTTGGGAGTAATGGCGCGTGTAATGGAAGCATGATTGGGTGTGGGCTGAGCAGCTCGATCAACAAGACAACGACTCGACGAAGCAAGACATACTCCATTGAGCAAACCTAGGGAAATTAATGACTCTTTGTTTTCATAAAAACGAGGACGCTGCTATTACGTTGCAATCAATCTTGTCGAGTTAAAAGATAGATTTACTAGATACTTTATTAATTAAAAATAACGAACTCTTATCATATAAAATCGAGGGCAATTAATATTATATTATATATCTATGCAAGTATGCATTCTATTTATACCTCTAGGATTCAATATAACGAAGTTTAAAAAACAAAAAAAAAAAATTTCCAGCAAACGAAAAGATAACTCGATACTCAATTATTGATTGCGCACCATAGTTTTACATAGGTGGTATGGAAATAATATTATAAGTCACAATTATCAATCCTCTCGGGTCAGAGAGTGGTTTTCTGATCAGTGTGTCGGGTACCTACAGCATAGATGTCGTCCTTTCGCTTACAGTAATGTAGCATAAAGGACGAAGAACATGTTTAATGTAATCGTTTTTATGAATATATAATGAATAGTACACACACACTAATAATTGAATTATTATTTAAGAATTTCTTATTAATTCTTAAATTTTATACATTTATTTATTAAGTAACATTGTAAAATCTATTTATTTTAGAAACTAACATCATTTTTTATTTTAGTTTTTATTTGTTTTAGACAGTAGTCAGGGCACGATTCGAAATTGGTCGTTTTCTATAAAGAAGAACCGGCAGGAAACTCCACAGTTACTCTTTTCAAATCAAAATGTCATTTTTACTATGTATCCATAAAACAGGTTAATTAGGTATGAGAGGACAGTATAGACCAATTAGTCCAGCACAATGGAATTACAAATAAAATTTGTAAAACAAATCTAAAAGTCTACAGTGTTCTACCATTCTCAAAAAAGCTTTATATTATATTAAAATAAACTTGACAAGCGACAATATTAGACTTCAACAATGAAGGATAAATCTATATATACATTATATCTCCATACTTGCACCAAGCGTAGGCGTACCAACGCGTAATAAATTAATTGCGGTTTTGAGGTCTGTAATTTTTTGATCTCGCGGAGGGCGTATGAACATTTTGATATTTCAGCTCTTACTTTCTCAATATGTGACTTCCACACTGTCGACATCAGTTGTCGATGTATCGGTATACTTTTAGAAAATAACGCGGATTATTTGAATAGACACGAATTGCTTTACCTTCTAAGATTTTGACCTCTTAGTGCCTTTCGGCGTTGCTCACAGAGTAGTCATCTAGGAAGCACGGGCCGCAGGATCTGTGAACTCACGAGATATAAAAAATGCACACGAATAGCCTAATGGTTAAGGTGTCGGATTTGTGATCGAGAGATCGCGGATTCGAACCCCACCCATTACACTATTGCCGTGAACCCACTCCAAACACAAGCATATTAACTTAGTTGGAGGAGTTAACAAAATTGCTAGTAATTTGAATTCTACCCAAATTGCTAGTTCTCTTTATATAAAAAAACCCATATTATTATTTCAAGTCACGTTTCTTAGACGGTGGAAAATAATTATGTTGCGATGAAACGAATATCTCTATTCAGTTAACACTACAGTACACGCGCCCCTTTTTTTTACTTGAGTACACGCGTGGCCTACTATTGTATGCCATTTTAAAATGTCAATAACTTGTATATTCCTAATTATCTGAATAAAACAACAAATGGAATTAAAAGGTGTTTATTTTTCTTAGTTTTACAACCATACTTTTTAGATAAATTATTAAAGTCGTATAAATAATCAATAATGTAGTAAATATATATGAAAAAGTAACAAAAATGGCACTTCTGAGATCAACGTAACTTTTTTTAACTAATAACTAAACTTTATTACTATTTTCTTTGTTTTCGTAGCATTCAGGACACACTACTGCTTGGTGATCGGGACAAATCCATTTATTGCATGTATTGAACCACTTTTTTGTCGACCGATTTCGGGCTCTCGAGCTGAGTGCACATCGACCAACTCGTCCTATCTTTGAAGACAAGTCGTGTTGAGACTCTTGGGGTTCTTGAACTCAGTTGCCCAAAAGAGCTTCTACCCTGAATTTAAGTTGTCGTGGTAGTGTTTCAATGGATGCCTGGCGAATCAAAAGTGGTTTTATCAAATTAAAAGTTCATTTGGTTGATTACCAGAGTTGATTCCAACAATGTTCATCAAATCAAAAAATATTACTAGCGGCCATCGACGGCAGTTACGCTGAACACTATACTGTTTGCACATTTTGTCTAGAACGTCTACACTACATTTGTACGATTATAAACAGTAATAATCTCCGGTTTGCGTTCTTCGTTTGTATCTGAATTGATAGCTGCATCATAATGCATTGTAGATAGTAAGTTGACTGCCTAATTTCTGTTTGGAACGTAGGACACAAGGGTAGCGTCATTTTGAAATCCAAAAGAGAACTTTTGATAGTCCTAGACTTCGAAGCTTTAAACTCCTTAGAAATTTCGGGTCAAAAGTACCATGATGTAATCGAAAATACAAATCTGTAAAAAAAAAACGAAAATAAGAGAAACAAATACATTTTACAATTTGTAAATTATATAAAATAATAATAATTGAATATATATACATTATTAATATGTAGAGCATATTATAATAGCCTTATAAATTGATAATACATGAAAAGTTACATACCTGAATTTGGTACACCAATACACGCGCGGACTACTTTAGTAGGCCCACGTTTTTGGCGCCAAATTCCTAGTGCATGCGTATGCACTGGGGTCGCGCGGGATACTAAGGTTGTGACAAATATACTAGGCGAGGCTTACCTGGAATCACTAGTTTCTAACGCGCTATACTAAAAAGTTATTGCAAAAAGAGTTACCCTGGTCTACTATAGTAGGCCGCGCGTGTACTGCAGTGTTAATCGTCATTTTGCGCCATTAATTCAACTGGAATCATAGAGCAATGACCAGTAAAAGGAAATTCATACATTCCTGTTCATCCTGTTTTAGATAATTTTATTATTGTCCTAATGATAACGTTACATAACAATTTAGCTTTGATCGACCATGGGGTCGGTAGGTGACACTATCGCGATAAGCCCATCACTGGGCTCATTGATAGAGCGGCGCTAACAATTGATAAAGTAGGTCAATCAACTAAGTGAAGAGGCTTTCATTATCCTATGAACAATTAAACTGGAACGGTGATTATGGTAATAGGTCTTTCTTTTTTTACTTCCATTAACATTATAACATTATTCATCATTTCAATGTTTACCACAATCTATGAGGAAGGTTAAAAAGACTTTCATCGAAGATTAAGAAATAAAGTAAACGAAAAGGTAAAGTGAATATGATACCCCTTTTGCCGGTGGGAAAATCGTCTAATGACTCAACCCGCTCTGGTGGAGCAAAAGGGAGTGTCAGACTTCTACTGACTAAAAAATCAACCCTGTTCCTTCAATTGCTTTTGCGTTCCGAGGCTGCGGTATCTCGTTAAAACATTTCCGCAGCCCCCACAGGCAATGGCCCTATCGTGCCCCTTCAGTCCTGCTGACTATTCTATACGTGTCGCACCATCGACCGACCTTAGAATATTCCTGCGACCCCGACAGGAAATGGCCCTCTCGGGCCTGTCAATGATGCTGACTGCTCTTTGAGGGGCGCGTGGAACACGACGTGCCATCGACTCGCGTTTTTCAAACTAATCATTTCAACAGTTCTTTAAAAAGTCTGTGACCACAAAGCCTCGCGGCCAGGTTAAACGTTAACTAGATTTTTCTGTGATATCGGTTCCATTTTGCTAGAAAGCGTTTGTTTTGGGTTACACCATTGCTGTGACTCCAGACAAAAGCATATTTAGCTTAATTAGAAGGGTTAACCAGATTGCCAGTAATGTAAATTTTACCCACATTGCAAGTTCTCTTTAAAAAATAAATGTTCAATGGCATTTAGCTTTTTGATATTTTCAAAATCAATTTCGTAAGCGCATAGTATTCTATATCTTCCTCAAGAGACTACAAGTAAATAAATATACCTTCATCATAAAATTAGTGATTTATATATCTTTGATATTTCATTTGATTCAATATAACAGTACAAATAATTAATAATCATTTCAGTTTTGGCAAAACAGTACCAGTCAGTAATTGCTAAGTAACTATGTAGTACTAAGTTATCGGTTACCAATGTATTAGGTACTAAGTGCGGTTCAACGATGCTTAAGTATTTGAACTAAAGTAATGATTTATCAACTGATTTGTTAACACAAAGTATCCTGCAGGTCTTTTTTGTGTCAATTTTGGAGTTTCTGAACGACTCAGTTAACAGTAAACCAAATTTAGATATAAAGTAGCTTTTTACCCAAATTCGGATTAACTACTGCTTTGTTAGTATTCCAAAAACCGGTTACCGTTGAGTCCCGATTATATTACCATGCTTGTCCAGGTAACTTAAAAAATGCCGAATGAGAATGTGTCGCAACCCATTCAATGTTTCTATAATTAGCTAGGAAGATGCGTGAACGACCGACGCAGGCGCAGACGGTGAAGGTCACAGCGGATACTAGTGACGAATCAATTTTAAGGCGACCATAACCGATGAACCGGCGTCAGTTCCTGCCATGGACATATATACCGGTACGTCACGTCTAGCGGAATCTACCGCAAACGAATACGAATGAAACGACCCAATTCACTTAATGACAATAAAAAAACCGCAGCTTTTTAACTTTTTGACGTACGTAGGTACGTCTACCCCTGATATGACGTACTTCCGACAATCGTGCGCAGAACACCAATCGCATGCACCGCGCTTTTAAGCATCTAATTAGCAATTACTTTGTACCAACAAATATATAAGATGGTGCTTGTCTACTAAAGTAACTTGAAATTACATTGTTGCAAGCTATAGTCCTCGTCACGTAAGTTGGCAAGGTTTTGGCGTAGTGGGGGTAAGTTCGCGCATCCTGCACTTAGTGGAAGAAAAATGTGGTCACTTTTACTGCTTGCCATTATTCTATGGTTATTGCCATCATTTATTTTTAATCATGTCTGTTCAGAAGAATGTTAAAGAAAGAAGAGGAATTCATTCGTTAATATAAATAATAATATAATAATAATATGTTTATTTGCACATAGTACATAAGCTATTTAACATTTACATACATTTTTTCATTTTGTTATAGAAAAGTTACATACATAAATGTGTCGTAACTGGCACCCTTGCTAAGTTAATTTAATAACTTGTATTAAAGGCACCAGTACCAACCGCACTACGCACTTAAACTACAAAAAAAAACAAGTTATGAGGCGCAGAGTATGAGCGATAATATGAAGAGAACACAAGAAAATACAGGAAAAAAATATAAATACTATACAGAATATTATTTATAAAGTAGTTAACCAAAAGCAGTAAGTTTTTATTGTGCGTGTGTGTGTGTGTATAGGTGTAGGTGTGTGTATGTGTACTTGTGTGTATATGTACGTGTGTGTATGTGTATCTGTATGTTTGTGGTTATAGGACGAGCGGGACTTATGTGGGAAAGGAAGAATATTAAATTAAAAGTTAATATTACTAAGACCGATCACCGGAATAGAGGAGACTTTCCGTATTAGGGTAGGTTTGTCCTAGTAGCCAATTTGTCACGAATTCTTTTAGAGCGTTGCTAGTAAGTGAATAGATGTTCAATATTTTATTAAGTCTGTTATATAAATGAGGACCCTGGAAGTAGAAAAATCTCTTTGTGAAAGCGAGTTTACATCTTCCTGGCTTACAGATAATATCCTTACGCCTTCTTGTGATTGTCTCATTAGGAGTATCGAGGTGTTGCAAAGCTACAGTGTGTAGGATGAATAATTTTCTCACAGTAAGAACACCGCAAGAATTGTAAAGCTCTTCTGTGGGAAAGAGAACTGGGCGAAAGCTGCTAGCCTTTAGGACAGCCCTTTGGGCTCGCTCCAATTTTAGCATTGTAGTTTTGGGAGCACCACCCCAAGTGCAGATGCAATATGTCAGCAAGGATTGGCAAAGAGCAAAGTATACTCGCCTTACCACAACCGGCTCAGCTACATATCGAAGTGTCCTAAAGACGAAAATCAATTTCCTTATTCTAGAGGTAAGTATGTCGATATGGGTTACAAAGTTAAGACCATCATCGAGAGTAACCCTAAGTATTTAATAGAGCGGACACGTTTAAGTTTTGGACTTGAGTAAGTATTGGAATTAGGCGTGCGGCAAGAATGAGCGATAATAGTAAGGTGTTCCGGTGGCTGGACGGACTGCTGTAAACTGAAGGTGATTACTTTCGTTTTATCGGTGTTTAGTGTAAAGAGATGCATATTTAGCCAATTAAGAACTATGTTCAGTCCTGATTGAGCCACTTCAAAAGTTTCCTCCTAGGTGTCACCGGAAAAGGTAAGGACTGTGTCGTCTGCAAAAACTGTTATTTTACCCTTGTCAAGAACCAAGTCACAGAGCTGATTAATGTAAACCAGGAAGAGGGAAGGCCCAACCACACTCCCCTGGGGCACACCAAAAGTAACAGGAAGTTCACTACTGATATAGTTATCAATTTTAATACACTGTGTCCTGTCTCGAAGGTAATCTACAAAAGTGTCAAGTGCAATGCCTCTCACACCAAGCTCTTCAAGCTTTGAGATAAGAATGGGAACAGAGACCGTGTCGAAGGCTTTTTTCAGATCTAGGAATATAGACAGGACTTTCTTCTTTTTGTCAATATTATTGACTATGTGGTTTGTAAGACCCAGGACAGCATTGCTGGTTGATTTTTTGTGCCTGAAACCAAACTGGTTAGGAGACAGAAGGCTCTTTTCTTCAAGATATTTGATAAGTCTTGAATTGATGATGCGCTCATGAATTTTAGAGATAGACGGAAGGACAGCAATTGGGCGATAATTATCGACACAGTTTCTGTTCCCATTCTTATGTATTAGGTGTACTATTGCCTTTTTTAGGTTCGAAGGAAAAGTACCAGAGCATAGGCAAAGGTTAAATATGTATGTCAGTGGTGGAACAAGGAGATGCTTATATCGCTTTAGAAGTTTAGTGGATATGTTGTCCTAACCTGTAGCGGAGTTGGCTTTAAGGGAAGTAATGATCGTTTCGACTTCATTTTCGTCCGTATCGAGCATGGCAAATGATTTTGTTACTGGATTTCGTAGTGGTGTTTGTAGAGTTGAACTATCCTTATTATTCTTAAATTCAGCAGCGAGGTTTCTGCCAATGTTAGCAAAAAAATCGTTGACGTGTTTCACATACTGTAGAGGTGAAGGACAGGAGGAGAGCAGATCGTCAGCTGAACTTTTTTCTTTTTCAGTGTGGGTAACCTTTTTTATGACTTGCCAGATCCTTTTACTGTCATTTGCAGCCTCTCTTAACTCGGCCCTCTCATACTCTCTTTTGAGTTTTATAATTATTTTTGTATAGAAGTTCCTGTCTCTTTTATAGGTAATTTTGAGGACAGAGTTATTGGGGGATTGTTTGAGTTTTCTGTGCATTTCATCTCTGTTACGCGAGCAACGGAGCATACCTGAAGTCATCCAAGGCTTGAGTAAGCGCCTGTGATTAGGGAGCCTGATGATTGAGGAATGCTGGCCTATTAAACCAGAAAGCGTATTAACGAATAGATTAGTTGCAACATTTGCATCAGTGCATACATAAATGGGTTGAAGATTGATGGAGTTTATGTTGTTGTCAAGTTCCTTATAATCTACTTTAGTCAAAGTATTTTTCCGAAGTTTGGGGTTTGGGATAGCAAGACGCAGTTGTGATCAGTTACCGAGGAGTCAATTACGATACGGCCAATAGGTCGAGATACTCCGCTATATGGTTGGGACACGGTGAGTTATTTATGTCGAGGTTTACCACCGACAATTATTATATTTTTATAGGACAAAAGAGTCATTAGAAGGGAGTTCAGGGATTCAAGGAAATTACTGATATCACTAACGGAGGGAGACCGATAAATACAAATGAAAACCTTCTCAGAGCCAACTTTTAGTACCAGACAACTGGCATCCAAGAAGTCAGGTTCGATAACAGAATAGTTCTCAAGATTTTTGACATATAGAACGATGCCATCGTTTTGGTTTTTGATTTGCACTGTTTGATAATGGGAATAGCTGTCAATCGGTGGAAATAAAATAGATATAATATTTAAATACATTTAAAAGTGAAAAAAATGTATTTAAGGAAAAACATTAAAAATAATATGTTCTCGTCATCGCAATTAGGTAATAAAACTGCTACCTCTTTTGTTATTCTTTTTTCCCCGGTGTCCTAAAGACAGTGACGATATTCGGAATTCCACCCTTCCTTAACTATAGTGTCTAACTGTTCATTTTGACGTTTTAATAATCTGCGTAAAACGGTATTTGGTCCTGGCTATAGATGCTGGCGGGAAAAATTCCGAATCATTCCCGTCGAATACTTCGGAAGTATTCCGAAATATTCCGAAACTTTGGAAATATTTCAAATGTCAAAAAACAACCAGGAAAATCGACCTTTGAAGTCGGTTAATATACCAAAACCTGCTCCTACCTAAGTATAACAAATACTTTTCTGAAAACCGCATCAAAACGTTTTTGCTTGCAAGGTTTATTTATTTATTTATAACAAAATCCACAGCTCTTAACACAATGTTTTATAGTAACTTATATCTAATCTTACAGCCAATTACGAATTTACAATTTATTCACTAGTAACAAACATGTAGGAAATATATTTTTTTAGATTAACATTATTATACAGTATTGCCTTTATTTGTTTTTATTGACTGGGCTATTATACGCGTTAAGTACGTAGGTAATGATTAATACCTACCTATGCGACTCGCGAATACTCGCGATGCCTACAGAACTACATACAAACTAACCAAAAACATAGGTAACCGTTTTTTAAAAAATAAATAAAATATGCTAGGCCTGGTTTTTTATTCCACAACTGACATTTATAAAAATCCTGTTAATCGCAGGCTAACATATCTACCTATAAAAATATCAACATATACTTAACCAATCCCATTTATAATAAAATAAACATTTATATTTTACTCTCGTATCGTACGTACTCTCGCACTGAACAATAATTAACTCACCCACCACACAACAAACAAACACATTAATTCCCATTGAATTATTCGGGCGAAATATTCGGAAACATTCGATTGCGGGGTACGAATCTTTCTCGCGGGGGGGAAAACTTCTCCGGGGAGCATCTCCCCTCTTACCGCACCCCGCACCGCCATCGCAGCGCGGCGGCAGCGGCCGGCGCACAGAGGGCCCTATTTAAATTCATTTTGAATAATTCTGATTTAAAGAAACTTTCCCAGAAGTATTCCGGAATTATTCCGAATATTTCAGAAGTTTTGCAACTATAGTCCTGGCATTGTAATCAACGTAACAAAAACTAAATTTAAAACAACAACTCGTAACAAAAACAAAGGGTACAACTTCCGTGTACGGAAGTGTATTCGGGAGCAAATGGAACGAGAACTACTGACGCACCAATCGCGCGCTCGGAGCGATGCTACGTCATACCCCGCGTTCCGCTGACAACCGCTGACACCTAAAAATCGACTTCTGCGCATTGAACGACTCGTGCCAAGTTATTTGACGACAAATATACCACGCTTCGAAAGGCAATGCACGTCCATTATACTTCAAAGTAGTTCTTTAGATTGGCGTCACGCAATTATCTAATTTTGTTTTTATACTTCGGGATCTCAAAAGGACTTTATGGTACTCAAACTACCTCCAGAGACGTCATAAGTATAAATTTGGGTCCACACGTCATCTTGTAATGGATTACAAAACATAATCATATTATCATCCGCTAAGGCCTGTCAAGGTCTTGTTAAACTTAAATGGTATAGAATTGTGCGAGTTCTTATACGGCAAACCAAGAAAATAAATGAGTGTAGCTTCAGAAAAATGTGGACCAAATGGTCGCAATTAATTTAACATTATACAAGTAAGAACCTCAACTAATTTGACGTTTTAAATTATTCCGCAGTAATGTTCAAAGCGTATGTGAATCGAATTGAAGTATATTTCAAACAGACACACAGAACACTTGGCTTAGCAACTAGACGCATTCCTGTATGGGTTTAACTCTTGCTTGCTCGCCGAATGCAATCATGATTAGAGTTGAAACAATGGTCATAGTTTTCAAAGCCCGTGGGTTGGAAAAATTTTAGTTATCTGATGAAATACAGTCGGCAAATGGTTAAAAAATGCTTGGAGCCTTCGTTTTGTATAATTATGGAGGATTGCCCTAAAGATATTGTGCTCTGATGACTTATGTAGGCTTTTAAAGATTCCATAGTTTATAGTTAATAGTTCTATTGATGTTTATGTAAAAGAAATTAAATATCAAAATACATTTATGTTTATAAAAAGCTGACTTCATTCTACCCACGTCCCACTTTACAAGTGATGATTATTCTTCTGTTTTGTTTAATGCCCTGGGTCCCGATTGCGGTAATTTGAAAATGTTTAATACGTGCGCGTTGCGTGCGCGTTTCATCTCTGCTTGCGTTGCAGTAGCAGTCCAGTCGGTGCGGAGTTTGGTATCACGGTAAAGTTCACGTGCTAACAAAGATGAAACAAAGCTGGAACGCAATTGGACTGTGAGCAAATATAAAATGTTTAGAGATGTGACTTTAGTATTGATGAATAGTATGCTTTTTAAGTGTATTCGACCGTCGATTTGAAGATTTATGGGTTAGCTCTACTGCATTTTGACAGTTTGAGTTATGACAGATGCTTCTCGATCGATATTTTTTTGTTTGTTTTTGTTTTTTGTATGCAACCCAAAAGTATGCGAGTGTTTAAATTTATATCCTACTTGTAGAGTTGATTTCAAGTGGAAGTAATTCAAGTGGTTTTAACGATGAGGAATCTAGTGAAAGAATTTTGTGCCAGACGCCAGTTGTATAGTGGATTTCAACAAATTTGGTAAGTGAACCTATGTTCAATCTTTAACCCGAATTCTTTGTTTAAAAAGTTAAACGGAAACATTCGTAGGTTAGATCGGGTAACTATGATTTTTCTTCAGGAAATGGAAGAGCGACGCAGGTGCACCACAGTCCGGCAGCTAGAGGTAATGCTCGAGTTCTTGGAAGGACATCGAGACCTCGCCCTCGGTCGGGTGAGATCCAAGGAGGCAAGAGCTGTTGCCCAGCGGCTCTGGCGAGAGTGCGCTGAATTACTTAATGGCTTAGGGCCTGCAAGAACAGCAAAAGAATGGTCAAGGGTATGTAACTACTCTTTTACATCAAATTAGAATTGAATTGAATTATAATGCTTGAACCTCGCTCTTTCATAATTAATCAAAACTGTGTATTATTTTTATTATTCTGTATTGATGATGTGGTGGAAAATAGATAGGTACCTAATGTAAACAAATGAGTTATGTTATTATATATTTTCTAATCTTTCAGGCATGGAATAACCAAAAAACGAGAGTCAGGGCGAAGTTGGTAAAAATTAATGCCAGCCAACGTGCTACAGGAGGTGGACCCAGCAATGCTCCCACATTGACCCTGCTGGAGGATAAAGTGGCCAATATTATAGGCAGAGATGTTGGTCCCCTACCAAATGTAGCGCAGGACCATTTTGCCATGAATGAAGTTAGTAAACCTATATTTTATAATATGATCAGGTTTTCACCATTTGTATTTTAATATTTTTTATTCTACTCCAGGGTGATACTCTGAATGAATCACAGGACATTGTACAAATCAATGTAGATGGTGAAAATATTGAGGAAATGCTGGTAGAAGGTGGAAATATTTCACCATTAGTGTAAGTGTTTTTTCTCAATTTCTTAAAAAGACAGTTACTTTAGTTTTGAATATTTACCAATTTATAAATGTTTATTATATTTATTTTTATTGTTACAGACTGAATATGGAAGCTGCAGAGCATGAGAATGAAGTAGAAGTGCCTTTGCTTCAGGAGGTAATAGAGCCCCTTCAATCTCAATTGGAACCCCAGGCCACACCAGCAGCAGGTACAAAATAATTATATAAAACTACCAAAGAAAGAATTGTTAGTTAGTTAATTTATTGTTTTTATCGTTGTTGATGTTTCTACAGACAGAGTGAGAAGAACACGGGAGCGTAGACGAACAGTGCGTGCTTCTCGGGCTCCTACAGCACAGCCATCGCTCTCCCATCAGATTCCACCAGCACCTCAAGTACAATGTAAGCTAAACCTTTAAATTCTATAACCGTAAAAAAATATGAGTATAAGGACTTTCATATTGTTTACTTCAGTAATCAAAATACTAAAATTAAATCTAAATATTCACTTAACACCTAGTCAACTACCCAATCTAATAAGACCTAAGTATAAGAATATTATTATTATTAAGAGATTATTAAATAATTAACAATGTTTTAATTTTGGCAGCCAGAAGTGCTCTAGATGAATCGAGGCAGATGGTAATAAAGATAGAAGAGCTAAAAGCACAAACTGCTTTAGAAAATGCACAGGCTGCCAACAGAAATGCTCAAGCTGCACAAGAAACTGCAGTGGCAATTAATACTATGGCACAAAGTTTTAAATTAATTACTGAGAGTATAGACAGAATGAGTCGACAGGTAATTTTAGTTAATTTATTTAGGGGGCTTAAGCAGTAGTCTACCCCTTTAACTTAAAGCTGTTGTCCCTTGAAGTAAGTAATAAATACAACAGAAATGTTTCTTTTTTTTCAGTACTGTGCATCACAACAAATTCAGCTGCAGCCAGAATAGGATATAATTACTTTAATTACTTATGTTATTTTGTTTTTATTTAAAATTGTCATTGTCATTATATATACAGTACTTTTTTGTGTGTAAGTATTTTCTTTGTGTAGGTGTAAGTTAAGTATAATTTCTTAATGGTTTGCTATACCAATAAATAAATCATTTTAATTGGACTTAATTATGTTCTTTTGTTTTTACATAGTCACACAGTAGCTTTAATTTTTTTTTGTTTAAGTACATACTTTTTTATGTAGGTGAAAGTTTAGTATAATTTCGTAATGGTTTGTTATACGTAGTAATTGTAGTTGTTGATATTTTATTTGAAACTATTCATCATTACCAAATAAAGGAAGAAAAATCATCAATGAAATATTTTTTCCACAGTATAAAACATTGGGCATCTTGATTGGGATACTTGATTAGCAAACAAACAAGATAAATATACATTTAATGGGAAAAATAAACTCTACTTTGTTACTTTTATTTTTAATTTTAATTGGGTGCACTTGGTTATTAATAATTAATACATTTGATAATTTGAAATCAATTTTATAATGTCAATAAATCTTATTTGTCTAGAACATTAATTTGCTTTTTTATAAAACAGTAAAAAATATGTAAATAAATGACCTAAGAAATACTAATCGAAATGTAAATAAAATGTAAAGCTATATATGTCTATCTGCCCACAAACGTTGTACAAGGGCATGGCGGCGCGCGCGGCCTAGCTCCAACTCCGATAGGAGGCTGGCGCCGCCGCCGCCGCGCCTACGTTGTCCCTGTGGCGGCGGCGCCAGGTAGCTCGCGCCCTCTGTCAACTCGCGCTCTCGTGCCGCCTCGGCCGGTGTTAGGCGAATGTAGGGGAGTCTAGCCCTGTGTGCTATATTATGTAGCACACAGCAGGCATTTGTTATTTTTGCTGCTATGCCCGGGGAATAATGCAGCTTTCGGTCCACCAATAGGCATCTGCAAAAGATAATATTAGAATTATAAGATATACCTACTATTGAGAATTATTCATAGTATTAAAAATTGTATGTATGTTAGCCTAGGTTGTACATACCTAAATCTAGCCTTTAATACTCCTATACAACGCTCCACTACATTTCTGGCAGATAAATGCAAATCCTGATAATACTCCTCAGGTGTATCCGGAGCTGGGTCTGTCACAGGTATCATAGTATTAGGCCTCAAGGCATACCCTGAGTCTCCTGTAATTGAAAAGTTTCTAGTTTTTAAAAATTAATTAAACACAGTATGAAGTTACAAGCAACATAAAAATAAAATGGATAATTAATTTGGGTAAGTAATACATACCTAAAACATAAACATCTTCCCCAGTAATCCTGTGAAGCCTATCAAGATATGCATTTAAGGAGTGTTGAGCCCATATAACACTATCATGAGTAGAACCAGGGAAACTGGAATCTACACATAATATATTTAAATTTGAGTCACACATCTGAAAAAAAAAACAAAAATTTACTACAAAAGAATTATGAGAGATACTAAGCTGAGCCTAATATTTAAAAATACTTATAGAAATGTCGATAATCTTTCATTTAATAGTTTATTTACATTACTCACTATTAAAACATTTAGAGAGTGGTACCCTTTTCTATTCATGAATCTCTCTTCATTATTGTGAGGGCACACTATGGCCACATGGGTCCCATCAACACAGGCCAGCAGTCCCGGCATTTTATAACGCCTGTAAAACCTGAAAAAAAAAATCAATATTTTCCTTCAAAAGGTACCTATCAACAATTCAGTAAATAAATTCAATGTAGGTATTATTTATACTTACTCTCTCATAACTTGTTCCCTTTCTTGGTGTTGAAAGGGAAAACAAACATATTTGTTAAGAATAGAGGGCTTGTTTAAAGCCATTACCACCTGCCGGATTGCTTTGGAAACACTGGCTTGAGAAACACAGTGATTCCGGTTATCTCCTACAAGAGTCTGATAAGACCCAGAAGCAAAGAATGCTAGTGCAACCAAAACCTAAAACAAAAATATTTATGTAGGTAATTGAGTTTTAGTATCATAGCTAAGTGGATTAAAAAAACCTAACCTAACTCTTTTCGTCTCTATGAGGAGCATTCCTTACATCAAATACATGGTTTCTTACCTTAGTTTCCACGTCCAAAGCATCTGAACGTACTGTAGGTAAAAGGTGAGGAGTTAACTCGGAAATCAGCTCCCGAGTAAGGTCCTTGGACAACCGGTATCTTTTTACAAATTTTCGATCACTTAGATCGAAAGCCGGATCACTCTTCCTCGCCAATACGTTCAGCCGCCTTGCCTCAGCACGAGCTACGGCTACGTCGTCCGCGTAAGCACATTCTAGTAGGTCTAAATATAACATTCTTACAGCAAACACAATAAAACAAACAAATATCACACGAAAACACCGTGAAACGTTCGAGCAACGTTTGAGAAAAAGTAGCTTTATTTCAACTGTTCCACAAACGCGCACTTGCGTTCCGTCTGCGTTCCAACTTCGTTTGAACTAATTGTCAAAACGACACCGCGATACGAACTCGTGTAACGTTTGAACTTCGTTCGTGTTTCATTTGCGTTTCATTTGATAAAAATTACCGCAATTCGGGCCCTGTTGTTGAAGCTGTTGTTTGTATGGCATATAAAGTAAACAATTATAAACATTGGTCTTGCTACATACAAACATTGAATGGATTTTTCTTCATGCTGTCTACAATAAACAATTTTCAGATAATTTATAGATTTGACGGGTGTACAATATAACCTTTTATTAGTTGGGAAAATCATCAAATGATTTCTCCCCAAAAATGACCTCTCCTGGTGGTTCGGAAGGGAGGGTTAGACTAATACTAATTAAAAAATATCCACTCGGTTCCTTCAGTTACACTTGCGTACTGGGGCCGCGATATGTCGTTAGAACATTCCCGCAACACGTACCCCCACACCCCCCCTATTACCCCTATTGTGTTTGTATACATACTCGTAACTATATTACCACAGGTTTATCGCATCAGCTCAATGGAAACGACAATGACTTGACTTTTTTATGCGCCAATTTATCTAATAACGTTATTAAATTACCAAACGATTGAATGTTGAAAGAGATTTGTTAAATAAGAAACACGTGTCGAACAATTTTCATCACCGTCCTTCGAGTTCATAGACTCTTGCCCTTCTTATAGATTGCTATGATTATTGATCGTGAGAGAATATTGCCAAACCCCAAAATCAAAGGTTTGGTAAAGCAATTGTAGGAAATTGATATAGGTACCTAAGTCTAGACTTTCGTCTACTTCAGTCCATTTTCTGGGTCCAGCCAGCCATTGAGTGAAATGCTTGACTCCTGCTATGACTACTTAGAGTGCACGCATGTAACAATCCGCGCACCTTGGTAGTCATGTTATTGGGAGTGGTGGACGTCACCGAATCCGCCGTACCTGGTCCCTTTCGGTTGGGCCGCCAGAGGGCCTGTAAAGACCCGGTGCGCCTTCTGCGGGAAGGTAGAGCACTCGAAATCTCCTCGTCCGCAGTTCTTGGGTAGAACTAGTTCTAGGGATCAAATCAGGAAAGAGAGAATTGGCACCATAAAAGTTCAGTGGTTGGCGAAGCGAAGTGAATAATGATAATGAAGTACTACTGAAAGGTTTCTCATATGTACTTAGTACAGTCTTCGTACCACTAATTATCTAAATTGTGAGTTCTCTTTATAAAGTAGTTTAATATTTAATATAATATTATTTGATATTAAATTTTTTCATTATATTGTTTTTATTGATATAGGCTCGCGTTTAACGACCATCTCACCTGATGAGGATGGTAAGTGCAGGGCCGAGCCGTCCCTATGTGCGTAGTGTGCGGCGCACACAGGCGCCAAAGCAGAAAGGGCGCCGGATTTAATGCCAGCATTAATTATTGAAATTATTTTTGTAAAACTACAACTACTAAACTATTCTTTATAATTGAGTAGGTACAAACAGTGTAAAGTTAAACCACAGGCGTGAGTATTGTCTTTGGAGATCCCAAGACAATACTCACGCCTGTGGAAAAAGTCTTTGGCGCTTCATAGATTTTGCACACTTAGGTTAGTCTTAGGTCAGCGCGGCCCTGGGTAAGTGATGATGTGGTCGAAGATTGAGCACGCTTACCTAGATTTTTTTTTCTTTCAGGTTCTAGCTATATTGCTACAATATCGCTTAAACTTGACTGATAGAGAAGAGCTTGTTGAATGAAGTCCGCCTATGTACCACTTATGTTCATAAAGTTGAATAAATAATTATGATAGCAAACCCAGGATCGGTTGTTTTCTTAGTCTGGAAACAAAATAAAGAATTCCGATATATGTGACTAACTAGGAACAATATGCATGATTGTAAAAATGAAGCGTGTTTCTAGAAAAACTTCCTGCACGTACCTACACAAACTTTAATAATCAAACAGTCCAATAATTCTCAATTTGGCGCAAGATCGAATCGATGATAATAAAAACTCCACGTCGCAAACGATGCCATAAAAATATTTCTCTGTATCCGATTAAGCAAAGTGCTTAGTTACTGTGAATCCTCGCGAAGGAGCATCAAAGAGATGGTACCTATTTTATTATTGTCATAAGATTCCAGATTATATTCGTTACTAAGTAAAATTAACCACGGTGAGGTATTTAGGTTGCATTTAAGAATGTAGTAGTTAGTTGTTGCAATTCTTAGTTGCGAATGAGCCGTGAACCAAATTGTCTGGAAACATAAAACAACCATATCGTAAATTGTTCTTAATTTAGTCTAGGTAAATACGAGTGTACTGTCTACAGGCCACAGTCTGGACCGAGTTCTACACTACTCGTTAACGTCTGATAGTTTGCGTAATACTATAATATACAGCCGATTTGCGGTAAAGTTTTCTCAACATACCTACATACTTAACGGTAAATCAAACCAGGTTGTCATCCTCACTGGTTAATGTGGATTGCAAGAAGTTATGTCTACAATAATACTTTATAAGAATTTCGAATCGATTCAGTTACAAAATAAACAACACTATTTAACTTCATTCAATAAAAATAATCATATATTTAAAAAAATATTATAAATACATTTCCTTCCCGTTAAAAAAGAAATATTTAAAGGTGCAGTGGTTCAGTGATTGGCTCCTACGTTCCGTGTTGCGGCTTCGATTTTCGCACCGAAACAAACGTTTTTATGGCCTACAAATAGCTTTTCCGGCTGTTTCTAAAGATGCAATCACGATATAGGAGAAATTCCTAATGAAGAGTTCAAACCCCAATAAACCTACTCGGTTGATGTATTCTTCATCAGAATTAAATGATGGGAAAATAGAAAAAAAAATCTAATAGCTTATCCTACCTTAGTCCTATTTAATTACGTAAACTAGAACTAGAAGTATTAACGGATAAGAGAAACAAGGAGTTAGAAGGATAAGAGGGTGGTTTACGTGGGCCAAGAACGGCATGTAATTAAAGAAGTGCTTAAAACACAGAAAATCTTGCGAAAATGCGTTAACTAATTAGACAAACAGGGCATTTGCACACCTACTTACTGCGTAACTGATGATATAAATAGGTAGGGCATACTTCATAATATGGCCATAAAGTTTGAGAGACGAACTAGTCAGCGAGCCGCGCTGTGAATCCCGACGAGGCGCGGCGCCAGCTTTGCATATTAGTATGAAGCAGGCATAGCTAATTATTTAAAACGTGCCGTGTAGTGCTGTCTTCAACGCACTTTATTATTCCGCGCTATCTTTAGTGTCAATATGTTCTTAGAAGATATAACCAAATAAATTTGTTAAACAGTTATTTATTAGGAATTTTTGATACGAAGAATTTTGACACGGCCACAACTTCAACATTTTAATCTTTTTGCTGCTACGAGTCGAATGTTAAAACATAAATTAGCACTTTAGTACCTACGCAGATCATTTTGATACGTTGAATAACAAACAAGTTAGCTCATGCACATATCGATTGCACTCTTTTTATTTTGCTACCTAAAATAAACGTCTACTAAACGTCTACTACACTTCTCTGGGAAGCATCAGTTTATGTTTACTTAAAGTGGTTCACTTTTTACTCATAGGCAAGTAGGTAGTTAGTTAACATGAGCACTAAACAATGTTTCAGTTTTCTTAAGTGGACATGCGTATCTGTCAACATCTGAAAGTGAAACTTTCCGCCATCCATCATGATCTATTCTCAAACTGACTACTACTATATTTTACGAGACAAATTCATCGTCCTGCCGTCTAGATTTACAACTGTGAAGTCTGAATACAGGCCGTGTCATCACCACGCCATTCTGTTTTATACCTTTCATGTTACGGTACTAGAACGATTTCACTACAGATTTACATATGAACGTCATTGGACAGATACAGGAAGGCAAATGTAGCCATTAATCAGGAGCTATTCATTACAATCATTCAATAAAAATGTGCTGACTTATATGACATCGTTTATTGCTCAAGTTACACAATTTTACGACGATGGTAATAGACATTAATGCTTCAACATGATACGTAGTAGACCCTTAGCGTCGCTTGTATTCACGAAAGCACAGCCATATCCATAATATCTACCAATTAGGGACTGGATTCAAAGGTCTGTAATACCAGTGAACCTTATAAATGGAGCGCGCCATATTGCTGGCTGCGTATCACAGAATTTTTTTAATGTTAGAACTAAAGGGTCAATATATGTGAGTAACCGCTTCAAATGTTATTACATTAAGATTTAGAGTAGTTGTGAAGTCTTGGTGACATCACGAGTGGCGCCGCTCCGCGCCAATTGTCAGCAATTGTCTCGTGCTACTAACAGTACGTCGCGCGTACAATTTGCTAAACGGCCTAATGAAATCATTGCACAATAATAATTATATTTACTCCCATTGTATAAGGGCATTGTAATATCTTAATTGACATAACCAGTCTCCTTGAGTTTTTATAAATAAATGTGGCTGAAGGTCGTCGCTCTCATCAATCAAGACGCTTGCATCAATTAGCTTTTGAGAGTTAACTGCGAGACTGCAGCGTAATCTGATATGCTCCCATGTTGTTGAACATTACCCACTTGCAGGCCCTTAATTGGGTGTATGTACATGACATTTTGAGCGGCTATTGAAGTTTTGTTTTTATTCTAACCGAGATAAAGAACTTTATGGGTCTCGATTTGAGTATTACGGGTGGTCAAACGACGCAAATTTCTCGGATGGACAATTGTCGTCACGCGAACTGACTAAAGGTGTAATAAAGCATTAAATGAGAGATTGTAAGGCGGAAGGGATCCAGACGGCCTTCAGTCGAAATGGGTCGAATATAATGTGAAGAATAAATTTTGCATGCGCATAATTTGTTCAAAAGAGTAAATTAACAACGTACGTACGTCACGTCGTACCTAAGTTAATTAACTGTCGAATATGACAAAATCTAAGAAGAAAAGAAAAAGAGAAGGAAAGTATCTAAGATACCTATTTTATAAGTAGGTATCAAAGAGACGTCAGCACTAGTGATGGGGCACCATAGGGCCATTGCCTGCCAACGTTGCGGGAATGTTCTAACGAAATACCGCGGCCCCGGAACTTAAGGGCAGCTGAAGGCACTGGGTGGGTTTTTAGTCAGTAGAAGTCTGAAACTCCCTTCCGCTCCACACAGAGCGGGAGAAGTCATTCGATGATTTTCCCACCCGGAAAAAAAAAAGTATAATGATTAACTTTCTAAGCCGCACTATATGCTTCGTAACTGCTTCTCAAAATCCTTTTGTCTGTGAATTAATAATTACGCACGCAATTTACATTAAGGAAGCACAGCTTGCATAAAGCGTGTGGTGCAAGCAGTTTTAGGAGGATCTTATTTCCACCAAGAAACTGATACATAAACACTCAGACACTTATCATAAACATTATTTTGAGATTTAGAATGCATCAAAGTCCAATAAAAATATCATTATAGTTTTTTTCCGACGTTTGTGTGAATGCCTAACGTTGAATATAAATTTTATGTGAGCTAAGGCGCCTCTTTGGTGAGTCAGCTTCAATGCTGTGGAGATTCGCAAGTGGCCAATCAAGGAGGTAGGTAGCGGTTCAGTAATGACAGCATGTTCACATGTAAGTGTTGAAATCTTTCAATCTGTGCGATCTCTGTGTGAAAGTTGATCTCATTGAAAAAGGTTACCTCAGCTCAAAAAGCCAAGTGCTTGCAGGAACTGATGAAAACATTTTCAGGAAGAAATATATTGGTATAAAAAATATCTTTTGTTGGAAGTTTCTGCAATTGAAGATAACGCCACTAATCTGAGATCAGAACTGAGTATATATCTGTAAATTTTCAACATCTTCATTCATTCAGGAAAGCACTTTGCAAGCAAAGGGCAGGTGAGTATATTTTCACTCATTTGTTGGTAAAACAAAGGGTTTATATAAGTATTCTGAATGGCTTGCTTCTTCAAGAATATATATATAGGTACATACAGAGGGAGCAGTTGTGACCCAATGGTCACGGGACTGGCTTACGAGTTAAATTGTGAACCGGATCTCGGAATCGGAATCCTCGTGAGTTCGAACCTTGTCAGTCACATTACTTTGCGTGATTTATAGCATCACCACTACTCTCAAGAAGAAAAACACCAAGAAGAAACCGAGATGAATGAAAATTCCCGCTCTATAAGAAGATACCTATGTCCCAGTTGTCGGAATGTTATAGGCTGATTAAATGTTATGTATGTAATACCAGCTGAAATTTTCTGTAGGTCTTAAAAGCACTAAGGTAGAGGAAATGCCTAAAAAGACGGTCCCTAGGTTATAACATCCTAACGCTAAATACCACTTGCGCTAGGGATACAAGTTGTTTATTAGTAGGTAGTCGTCTCAGTTCGGTGAAATTTGCAGCCGTAGGTACTAGCTATTGCCATTATCGGCCACATACATATAATTACACTTTGTTTAACATTGCAACCGTACTCATTGAGTGTTTTAAGTTATCAAGAAGACGAGTATTTAATTAATAATGACATTATTAATTACGATGTCGTATCACGTAAATCCGTAAATAAATATGAATTAATAAATTAATTCGTAATGAATAATCAATTTCAATGGCATGTAAAATATCGAATAGAATTTCAAAGTTTTATTTAAGTTCTACTGAGTGAATTTAATTGAATTCAATATTATAATAATAGTGTCATGTAATTAATTGTTGTGGTAGAATAAAGGCTATTCTTATTTTATTTTTATCACGTAGGTCTGAGAATCTAAATCTGAGGCAAAAAAGGCCCTGCAACCGAACCAGCGGAACCCTCTGATTCGGTACCCTTGTTTTAACGTGTGGAAATCCTCATTGATGTCCTCAACCTTGGGGTAAGCGGAGGGGTCTGTCAGCCTTCTATTGACTAAAACTACAGGATGTTTCTTGTCGTCACATCTTGCTGGGATACGGTAAGCGTTGGCATTTTCTATTACTCCTTTCATATTTTTGAGAGGCACGCGGAAACAGTACGTGACATCTACTCGGGCCTATATGATGGAATGACGAACACCCCAAGTTCGTCACTTGCTAGCCATTTTACGGGGGACTGATGAGGTCATCATTAGCCCCTCATTCAGTATCCTAACCGAAACGTATATAGCAAAAGACTAACATTCGTTTGTTTGCATTTGAGTATTAGTAAATTTCACAATGAGGTTACGGGTAGGTAGGCTCTAGCTACCAACATTATCACATATTATTTAAAAAACAAAAACATTAGTTTACCAGACGCAGCCATCATGTCTTGTGAAATGTACATTTGTGTAAGTAAAACTAAAACTCTTTGATGATAATCTAGACTTGGATGGGCGCCAAACAAACGGGTTTCTAAATTAGACGAAAATGCACAGTATCTATTTGCTTTAGTAAAATTATCGCTATTTATATGTATTTGTGGTTGTTACTGGGTATTAGCGAGACTGCGGTATCGCCAAGTGGATATAAAACTTTTAATGCCGAAATAAATGGATTTTTATATTTTATTGATGTTTCATTTTCCATACATATCTAGGTAGATATGTATGGAAAATAAAACAGGTAAACTATTTTGTGGGAAGGTAGGTACCTTCCCACAAAATTGTTTACCTGTTTTATTGATATTATGCCTTTAAAATTCCTGCTGGGGTTGCGGGAATGTTCTAACAAGATACCGCAGCCTTGGCATACAAGGGCGAGGTGCGTTTTCGTCAGAAGTACCTATGACACTCCTTTCCGCACCACTCAGAGCGGGACTCATTTCAAGGTTTTCCTCCAAAAAAGACTAGCATCACCATCTACTTAGCCTTTTTCTTTAAGTATAAGTAATTATTAAATTATATTCATAAATAAAAGATAGCACTGTCAAAATGTATCTTTTTTACCGCAGGGGCACACGGGTTTTCACTCGCTAAGTAGGTAGGTACCAAGTAAAGATATCCTTAGTTATTTTTTAATTCAAAAGATTGAGGAAAAGATGGGTATAACGTCAGTTTATTAAAAAGAGGATAAAAAATGGTTGTTGTGGGTTATCTATAAGAGGCCTTTTTTGTTGACCTTTTTAAGGTGTACAATACTGTAGTACTTTATTTTGATCTATCCCGTAGGGTTCAGCTAGCGTTTGCAAAGCAAACGCAAAAAAAGTGCTATATACTTAAAAACCTTCCTATTGAATCACTCTTTCTATTGAAAGAAACTGCATCAAAATCCGTTGCGTAGTTTTAAAGATTTAAGCATACATAGGGACAGACACAGGGAAGCGACTTTGCTTTATACTATGTTAAGATTATGTGAGCTATTAAAAAAAAGATTTCTGCATAGAAACACGATTTTTTATTACAGTATAACGGCATATTATGTAACATGAATTTAAACATACAAAGGTCCTAAGAGTAGTTAGAGACTTATACGCGGGGAGTTCCCGCGCGTTTGTTTATTGTTTGGACCAATCAGCTGATTTGACATCACACGATTGTTAAGTACGGATCCCTAAGGCGCATCGCCGACCTTGCATTTCTACGTGTTTACGCCAAGCGCATAGAAACTGCAGCGTCGTCACCCGTCCAGCTACGAGCCGCCGACTCAGCGCATTCGACAGTAGCAATAAGTTAATTTTAAGTATTTTGTATTCATTCTAGATTCTAATATCGAATTAGATTCACTTATTTTAATTGTAATTTTTTCATTAATTAAATTAGTTTAAAATCACTTTGGTTTTTTTTTCGCGGGCCGGTTCGCGAATCGCGTTAGATATATCTCAGATAACCAAGTGCGCGAATCACCCGGGTGACTGTCAAGTCACTCACGGCAGAGTATCTTGAATCTACGGAGAGAGCTGCAGAGCCGCGTGGAGAATCTAAACTTCGATTCACGGAGGAGAACCAGTGATGAAAAAATTGTGAGTACACCAGAATCTTTCTTGTGTTGCTTCCTTTCTATCCCTAGTTAATGTCCAAGATTTTTCATCCTGAAAGATCAACCCTTCGGGAACCTGCATCACGACAGGCGCGTCGAACCATAGTAGATATTGGTAGAGATTTAGATAGTGATTTAGATTTGAATTTAAGTAGTTTATTTGAACCGAATATGCCTTACGATCCAGATGTAATTTTCAAGGCCTTACGCCTGGTGCCCGACTTCGACGGAAACCCGAACGTGCTCACAAGGTTCATAAATATCTGTGACCGGATTGTCACGCAATATGCAAGCGCCAACCCAGGTAGTGAGCTAGGCAATTTATGTCTTCTGAACGGCATTTTAAATAAGATTACGGGGACAGCCGCTTCAACCATCAACTCTAATGGTATCCCTGAAACTTGGGCAGGTATAAGATCAGCTTTAATTAACAATTTTTCGGACCAGAGAGACGAAATGGCTTTATACAATGACCTCTCGTTGGCTGCGCAAGGAAATAAAACCCCGCAGGAATTTTACGATCACTGTCAAACCTTGTTCAGTACTTTAATGACCTATGTATCGTTACATGAGAGCTTACAGACAACTATTGATGCAAAACGGACACTGTATAAAAAGGTCACGATGCAAGCCTTCGTACGCGGATTAAAGGAGCCTTTAGGATCGCTTATAAGGTGTATGCGTCCCGATTCCATTGAAAAGGCTTTAGAGTTCGTGCAAGAGGAACTAAATATCATGTACTTGCAGCAGCGTAATGATGCCCCAAAAACTCAAACTGCCCAAAATGCACCTAAAATACTGTATAAGCCCCACATGGCGCCTTCTGTGCCGTTTAACGCGTTAAATATTCCGCAAGCTCCAGTACCCAACTGGCCTGCTCCAGCAGGACAGCGTGGCTATCAGCCTCAGCCCCAAGCATTCAGATTTAATAACCCACAATCAAACCGTATGCTCTCGAACTCAGCAAATGTTCCGTGCACCATTGCCAAACTCTCATCCCCAAAGTAACGTTTTCAAATTACAGCCCAGAATTAATAATCAACCACAAAACCCGGGTCCGAAACCTATGAGCGGCGTTCAGCATTTTGTTCCTAGACTACCCAAATTTCCAGGCCATGATTGGCAGCGTAACGGGAACCCACCACCAAATAACTATTTTAAGACGCGCGAGTTAAATATAAGTGAACTCGCTTTGCCCGATAACTCCTATTACTACTCTGAGCCGGTATATTATGATTATTACACGGATGGTAATGATTGTTACGTTGTCTGTGATTTTGAAAACCCCAATATTATTGAATATAGTACGACTTCTGATAATCAGGTAGCTGTTGAGACAGAGCCTCAACCAGGCCCTAGCGGTGTAAATCAAAATCAGAACCAAAATTTTCAGTCGGATCAGAAATCCAAAGAGCAAAAATAGACCTTAACTTACAGACCCAAAGACAATTACCCTATATAGAAATTTCTTGCCCTCCTTTAAAATTTTTGATCGACACTGGCGCTAACCAGTCATTTATTAGCCTCGAGGCTGTACAAAAATTCTTCTATGATTATCCCCTCAACCATGACCCTTTTGAAGTAACAAACATCCATGGCGTTAGCAGAAATGATTACTCCATAACGCTACCGTGTTTTAAAGAATTTAATAAGACCGATAGTATCAAATTATTCGTTTATCGTTTTCACGATTACTTTGACGGCTTAATAGGATTAGACCTACTATCCAAATAGGAAGCTAAAATAGACTTAAAATATTTTCAATTAGTAACACGAACAGCTAAGAATGAAATTAAGGTATATAATTCACGTAATGTAATCTGTATGAGGATATAATTCCCGCTAATAGTTCCAAATTGGTTAGAATACCCATAAACGCCCCGGATGGCGACGTTTTAGTAAGCGAACAAGTCCTTTGCAATTGTATTATTCACGAGTGTCTTACCTCTGTCATTAATAGTCGTGGATATGTAGAGTTGGAAAACCCAACGCCTAATGATGTGATATTTTCGTTGGACCAACCAAGTAGTGCGGAAATGTTCAATGCTAAGTGCACACAAGTCACACAACCAAATCGCGTAGACGATGTATTAACGCGTTTGCGAACAGACCATCTTAATGTAGAAGAAAAAGCTAATCTCTTGACACTTTGCTCTCGCTATGCAGATGTATTCTACATTGACGGAGAACCATTAACATTCACCACCAAAATTAAACATCGTATAAGAACAATAGATGAAATTCCCGCCTATACTAAGAGCTATCGGTACCCTTTTGTCCATCGTGAAGAAGTTAGGGACCAAATTTCCAAAATGTTAGAGCAAGGTATAATAAGACCCTCAGATTCCTCATGGAGCTCACCCATCTGGGTTGTGCCAAAAAAAATTGACGCTTCTGGAAAGCAGAAATGGCGTCTCGTAGTAGAATTTCGAAAATTAAACGAAAAAGCCATAGACGATAAATACCCAATACCAAATATAAGTGACGTCCTTGACAAGTTAGGAAAGTGCCAGTACTTTACGACCCTAGATTTAACAAGTGGATTTTACCAGGTAGAAATGGAGCCCCAGGATATACAAAAAACCGCGTTCAATGTAGAACATGGACACTTTGAATTCTTTCGAATGCCCATGGGACTAAAAAATTCGCCGTCCACCTTCCAACGGGTTATGGACAATGTACTAAGAGGCCTTCAAAATAATATTTGCCTTGTGTATCTTGACGATATTATCGTATATAGTACCTCTCTTCAGGAGCACATGATCAATTTGGAAAAAGTCTTTCAAAGACTTACAGAGTCCAACTTCAAAATTCAAATGGATAAGTCCGAATTCTTGAAACTCGAAACTGCATATCTCGGACATATCATTAGCAGAGACGGCATCAAGCCGAACCCTGACAAGATCTCTGCAGCGCAAAAATATCCAATTCCAAAGACCCCTAAAGAAATCAAGCAATTTTTGAGACTTCTAGGTTATTACAGGAAATTTATCCCTGATTTTGCTCGCATCACCAAACCTCTTACCTTATGCCGAAAGAAAGGAAAGTAAAATTACCCTTAGCCCCGAATATGTTCATGCCTTTGAAACTTGTAAGACTTTACTAACTAATGACGCCATCCTACAATACCCAGATTTCAAAACGGAATTCAATCTGACAACAGACGCTTCGAATGTCGCTATTGGAGCAGTGCTATCTCAGGGACCCATTTTTTATTTTATTTAAAATAGGTTCGCGTTTGACCACCATCTCACCTGATGGTAAGTGATGATGTGGTCGAAGATGGAGCACGCTTACCTAAAAGTAACCTATTCACTCTTGAATTAAAAGACTCCTAGGTTATAGCTATCGGGAAACACAGACTCCGGCAGGGAATTCCACTCCTTAGCCGTACGCACAATGAAGGTATTCCCAAAACGTTTGGTGCGTATGGGTGGGATGTCCACCATGTAACGATGGCGCTTCGCCGTTTGTCTCGTAGTCCGATGATGGAACGGGCTTGGTGGAATTAGATTGTGTAATTCCATCGCACACTCCCCGAAATGTAACCAATAGAAAACCGATAGACTTGCAACTCGTCGTCGATGTTCAAGGCTCTGGAGCTTTGACTCGACCAGTGCATCGTTGCCAATGAGTCTCTTGGCCCGCTTCTCGATAGACTCTAGCGTGTCCAGTTGGTATTTAGCAGATCCATCCCAAAGATGAGAGCAGTACTCCATACAAGACCGAACCTGGGCTTGATAGAAATTGAGCAACTGTTCGGGTGTGAAGTACCGTCCCACCTTTGCTAGGATTCCTAACTTTTTTGATGCTATTTGAGCCTTAGCCTCGATAAACGGGCCAAAATTGAGGGTAGAAGTTAGTGTTACCCCCAGAAGCTCGATACGGTCGGTTATCGGCACAGTTACACCTCGGAAAGTAGGAGCCGGTTCGAATTGGCTCCTTTTTGCGGAGAAGAGATACGCCTGGGTCTTAGCTGCATTAAACTTGACCAGGTTGGCATCGCCCCATTCGGAGACAGCCTTCAAGGTCAAGTTCAAGCGCCCGACCATGTCCTCACGGAGAGACTGGATCTGTGACCCACCAGCTCGCGCGCTGGACACATATCTCTCAGAAACTGTGCTGTCCTCTGCATACCCAAAGGTACCGGGCATTAGCAGATCGTTAATGTGCAGCAAGAATAAAGTTGCTGAGAGAACAAACCCCTGAGGGACCCCGGCATTAATTGCCAATTGGCCAGACGAGCAGCCATCAATGACCACTCGAATGGACCGATCCGTCAGGAAGTCTTCAATCCAAACGCAAAGTTGAGTGGGTAAACCGAAAGAAGGAAGCTTAGCAATAAGGCTATCGTGCCAGACCCTGTCAAAAGCCTTGGAAATGTCAAGGGAAATAGCAAGTGCTTCCCCTTGCCTCTCAATGGCCTCACTCCAGATATGAATTTCATACGCTAGAAGATCCCCAGTTGACCGGTTTTTGCGAAAGCCGTATTACCGGTCACTGAGGATGTCGTTGGCTTTTAGGTATGCCAGGAGCTTACTATTAAGTACACGCTCCATACTCTTACAGAGTATGGACGTGACTGAAATAGGCCTGTAGTTGGCAGGGTCAGCACGACTGCCCTTTTTAGGCCATAGGCTCCGACAAACCCGTCTGTTACGCTTCTCGCACCCTTAATGACAGCGAACTAAATTACAGTACAATCGAGAAGGAGCTGCTTGCTATAGTCTGGGCCACTAAATATTTCAGACCTTATCTTTTTGGTAGAAAATTTAAAGTGCTTACCGACCACAAACCCCTACAATGGATGATGAACTTAAAAGAACCCAACTAGATGGCGACTTAGACTGAGCGAATACGATTTCACCGTAGTATACAAAAAAGGAAAATTTAATACTAATGCTGATGCTCTTTCCCGTGTGGAAATTCATAACGAAGAATCAAAAGAGATCACCTCTCTAATCAAAGATATTCAGAATCTCAGATCACTGATTAACCACCCAGCGGAGGCCTCACCTCCGAAAGTAAACTCCCCAATCGATAGCGATTCATTGAGCGAAAATACTAGCGACCTCAGATCTATGATCAACAATCCATCGGAGGCTCCACCTCCTCCAACAAACTCTTCAACTGACACCGTGCATACCAGTAACGAACACCCTACTACTACTACTACTACTACTACTAGAAATCCCTATCACTGATGAACCCCTCAATAAATTCCACCGAGAAATTTACTTTTCCATAGTAGGTGACATAAAACGTAGACTAACAGTAACGAAACCATTTGAAAACCATACCCGAATTGCAATCCAAATTTCTGAATCTAACTTGCAAAATGACATTATCAATACTATCAAAGAATACGTGAATCCTAAAGTCAAAACAGGCATCTTGATTAATCCAACGTTAGCTATGTATTCGATAATACCTATTGTTCCGTCCCATACGTATTTTTGAACGCAACTTTTGGTATGGCAATATTCTATTGTCTTTGACTTGACACTTGACATAACTCAAAGAGTAAAGTAATATACAGGGAAACATAACTTTTTCACTTGTTAGAAAAACCGCCTCGTTGTTGAGATCGATTTTATTGTTTGTAATTATAAATTCTGTTGAATCTGAGGTGCTATTGACAAGTTGGTCGTGATTAGTGATTAATTGAAATCTAGAACCCCGATTTGAGTAAAAACCTGGGATATTTTGATCAATAACGCCGAATTGAGATCAGATTGGCTGACACGCGAACTTTGCTGAAAGTAATTGTGATAATCGGTGCTACAAATACGGTCTGGACCACGCTACCTGAGGATCGGCGTCTTTGTGATCGTCCACCACCACTTGACAACATTACACATTTCAATTACACTTACACACGCACACCACGGACGTGATCGGAACAGATCGTCGCTTGTCGTCAACCAGCTTTGGGTAAGTCTAATTAAATACCATTATGAATATTGTATAAGCAACGTAGTTTAGGGCTCCACGTAATCGTGGAAGTTCGACATACCAGTTACCGTTGGCTGGGCTTGGTGTCGAACACTTATCATCAAAGACAAATTTAGAAGTTCTTCACTTAACCTAGTATTAGCCAAAACAGAACTTGAAAATGTTAAAGAATACCTTCGAGAGCAAGATATTATCCGGCACTACCATGACGGTAAGACCAACCATCGCGGTATAAATGAATGTCATTTAGCGCTATCCAGAAAATATTACTGGCCCAAAATGAAAGAATAAAATCACTAAATTCATTAACGAATGTACCATTTGCGGTCAAGCTAAGTACGACAGGAATCCAATAAGACCCCAATTTAATATAGTACCACCAGCAGCCAAACCACTTGAAATTATACACGTCATGGATCTCTTCACAGTTCAAAACGAAAAATACGTAACCTTCATGGACGTCTTTACGAAATATGGTCAAGCGTATCATCTACGAGACGGAACCGCTATTAGCATCATACAAGCACTATTACGTTTCTGTACCCATCATGGACTACCCTTGACCATTATTTCTGATAATGGCACCGAGTTCATAAATCAACTTTTCGCCGAGTTTGTACGGCTTCATAAGATAACACATCATAAAGTTTTACCTCAGAGTCCGAATAAAAACGGTAACATTGAACGTTTCCACTCAACCTTACTAGAACACATAAGAATTTTAAAACTGCAAAATAAAGACGAACCGATAATTAATCTCATGCCATACGCTCTCATAGCATATAATAGTTCCATACATAGCTTCACGAAGTGCAGACCGTTTGACCTATTAACAGGTTATTTTGACCCCAGAGACCCCATCGACATAGACTTAACTGAACACATTTTACAGCAATATGCGCAAAATCATAGACAACAGATGAGACAGGTTTATGAAATTATTAACGACTTCGCTCTTGCAAATCGCACGGCAATAATTAACAATAGAAATAAAAATCGCGAGCCTGAAGTAGAGTATACCCCTCAGTAACAAGTTTTTATTAAAAATCCCTTTGCTAATCGTCAAAAAGCCGCACCACGTTATACGCAAGATACAGTACTCGCTGATCTGCCCATACACATATACACCTCGAAGAAACGCGGTCCTATCGCCTACAAAGCGAGATTGAAACGTGTACTTAAAACAAGCCAATTGTTACAGGATTCTGCTGTTACTGACATGCCATGGGATTCACCCTCAAGAGATAAGACTTGAGACTTTAGCCGATGGACCAGGACTATTACCTTACAAATTGGGACCGACCAGACTAACCATACATTACCACTCATTCATTCAGTATATACAAATGAACGACATAGAGAATTAGATATATTCCGTACAGACGCAACTTAAAACCTTTAGAACTAAACTCAGTAATGAGACTTGCATGCTTTACGAGTATCAGATTGACTATCTCACTAACAAACTTGCTAAAGTACTGCAACAAGTAAAATCTTTGGAACCTGTTAGCGTCAAAAGAAGTCTTGTAGATAGCCTTGGGTCAGTTATAAAAAGTGTTACTGGCAACCTAGACTATTTAGATGCCCTGAAATACGACGAGACTATTAAATCATTGCAAAATAACGAAAATAAAACAGTTTCAGAGTTCAACAACCACATTAGCCTAAGTAAGGAATAGATGACCCAACATGGTACCATCCTAGACCAAATTACAAGAAATCAGGAAAAGGTTAATCATTCATTTCATTTTTTTTATTTCCAAGTAACAAAACTCAATTGGTTAGTAACAAAATTCCTTAATCCTATGTTAGTACTTAACTTAAATTACAAGGTTGGTTCGCGAATCGAAGCTACAAGCTCAACACTGACGTGGAGAGCTTGCAGCAGCGATTCACGAACACACAGTCGAGCCTGCTCGCCACACAACGAAGGATTATATTGGGGCTGGCCCGCACCCGGCGCACCAGGGAAGCGCATCGTTTTCGCATCGTCGCATAGAAACAGTCAACGCGAGCTTCAGCAAACATCCCTGATGCGCTACAGAAGTGGGGCAGCCCCATCAACACCCGGAACGCATTATTATACTGAACGCGAAGGGCACTGCGAGTATATGCAGCCCACAGGCTGCACGTGTAGAAAGAACAGCAGAATGCACGGAATATGGTTATTTTTACACCAAGTGAGCAACGTACAAACCTGCGAGCTATCATATTAGCTCTAACCGACAATGCCCTTCGCTCCCTCTCAATGTCGTCATTGTCTTTGAGGTCAGCGGTCAAGAGATGTCCCAGGTATTTAAACTTTAACACTCTCCTGAGAGCTACTCCATACAACCTGACTGGTGGTACAGTTTCAGGGCTCCGACCACCGGCCTCAAACACCATGATCTCACTTTTTCCTATGTTGTATACCAATCCATGACGCTTAGCATAAGCTTCACAGATGGCAACCAACTTCCGAAGACCGCAGACCGAGGCGCTCAGCAGCGCCATGTCATCAGCGTAACTTATATTATTAAAGCACACCCCGTCAATATAGCAGCCCACTCGCTCTCTGCTGAGCGCCTCGATTAGCTCATTGACGTATAGATTGAAGAGCAAAGGTGAGGCCAACCCACCCTGCCTCACCCCACACTCCAACCTATACGGCTCCGACAATTCTCCAGCCCATCGAACCTGATTGACCTGGTCTCCATACCAGTACCTAAGAGTGCTCACCAACCCTGAAGGGACTCCAGCTTTCCTAAGCTTATTCCAAAGAATACTGTAAGAGACCAGGTCAAACGCCTTGGATAGGTCAAGAAAGCAAGCATAAGTAGGTGTCTTCCTATCAGTATAGTACTTGACAGCCCACTTCAGCCCCAAAATAGCACTCTCCGTAGACAAGCCTGCACGAAAACCGAACTGATTATCATGCAGCTGGATATGATTGGCTAGTTGTCTGTTAAGCAGACTGTCAAGCACTTTCGCTATTACTGTAGCTAGGGAAATTGGCCTATAGTTTGTAAGACACAGACCTATAGTTAATGAGACATTACAGTTACTTCTAGAGAAAAATGCTTATACAGATTACAGCTTAATCAAATTTGTGAAATTTGCCCAAATTTTAGGAATAATAACTAATAACGTAGAAGATTTAATGTTAGAGATAATTAGGTTAGAAAATATAATGGCTTTTATACGTGCGTCTAGCACTCATCATTCTGTGATTGATATAGAAGTACTAAGAACTATGATAGATAGGCTAAGATCAATATATAACCAAGACCAAATCTTGAACCTAGAGTTACGAGAATATTATAATTTAATAAAACCGGGTTCCTACTTTATTGATAAGAGAATAGTAATAATATATAGTTTTCTTATAGTTTCTAAAGACCCATACGATTTATAACGACTATTAAAGATGGGCGTTTAAACGAAAAGCATATAATATAACACGTTATTTAAAATAAGCGAATAAGCAGACTTGTTTATAAAAGCATTTAACGTTATCTGCTTATTCTGCTTTTTGTTAAAATTAAAACGTAACCGCAAATATTGCAATCCGTTGTTCACTTATAAAAACGACAATTTAATTGAAACGGGATTTTGTTAACTGCTTAAGGTGCTTAAAGTGCTTATTTTGCTTTTTACGTTTAGTAGCGTTTTGTCCGCCCGGTTAAAAGCGTCATGTTTTGTGTATTTCCGAAACAATTTGTTTTTGAAATTGTGACTTGGACTTGTTTACGTAAACATAAATAATGTAAAACATTTTTTCATGTGGTGAATTGTTTCGAACCAAGGAAATAATTCTGTGACTTTTGGACTTGTATATAATATAGTTTTTAGGTGTAGTTAAATAAATAATAGCGTAAATAGTTTATAGTGCAAGTAATTGTATTCATTTTGACTACTTTTTCTATAAAAACAAATTGGTGAGCTAATAAGACCGGTCTGTCAAGTACGGAGGAAGCCGTTGCCTGCCGGGGTTGCGAGAATGTGCTAATGAGATACCGCAGCCCCGGAACTTAAGATTTCTGACACTCCCTTCCGCTGCACCCAGAGCGGGAGAAGACATTCGATGATTTTCCCACCCAGACAAAAAAAAGTACGAAGGAAAGTTCATTGATGTCGTTTAAAAACCAATTGGTACTTAAACTTAGCCAACTAAAAAAGCAAACAACATAATTTCGTTATTTTTAAGGTAAGCAAGTAAATAAGCAGATAATCAATTAAGCAGTTAACGTAAGTGACTTTTGATAAAAAATAAACGAATAAGTTTGTTAAATGTTTTAAGTCATTTATCACATCTCTGCAGACTATCAATAGTACCTAATAAGAACTAACTTGCCCTCATTCCTACCTCTCCCTACATAGCAACAAACGAGAAATCATTCGTGTACATAGAGGCTGAATGCCCGAAGTACAGTAACATTCACCTCTGTGAAAAGAAGACCAGTCATCAAATCCGGACAAAACCTGATTGTATTCAAGAACTCATCACCAACCAAGGTCTAGAAGACACCTGCCAATTCACCAGAATTTCACTCTCCAAGCAAGCGGTAGAAAAACTGGATGATCAACATTACGTTCTATCATTGCCCCAACCAACCAAAGTACAGTTAGCCTGCGGTAGAAAAGACTTCAACATACTTCAGGGAAGCTATCTCGTCTCCATACCTATGAACTGCTATCTGGAAACAACAGAATTCACGATCATCAATGACAGCCACGAGATAAAAGGACAACCACTAAAATTATCGAAAATCCCTTACAACGACATCAACCAGACAACACATCCCACTCACATCATCAGCTTCAATTCAATCAACTTGGAAGAACTACACAGCATCCAGAACAGGGTACTCATGGAAAGCCCTATTCAGATCGACCATAC
Organism: Tholera decimalis; assembly: GCA_943138885.2. NCBI lineage: Eukaryota > Metazoa > Arthropoda > Insecta > Lepidoptera > Noctuidae > Tholera > Tholera decimalis. The sequence goes on from OW964562.2 coordinate 23,056,375, forward strand.
TCAGCCAGTTGTCCTATACCATACAACCATACCATTTTATATCATGGTACTTTGCTCTATCATACTAATCGTCTTGGTGGTAAGCCGTAGATACAGATGCTGGAATCTTGGAACAACCAATAGAGAAAATGTACAATCTTCTAAGACACACACATATGAATATGTGATCCGCAAACGAGAAGAAATCCCAGCAACATTTTCTCTCAATATGAGCAAATAGTTGCTGTTCTACGGGTGGAGGTGTTAAGTACGGATCCCTAAGGCGCATCGCCGACCTTGCATTTCTACGTGTTTACGCCAAGCGCATAGAAACTGCAGCGTCGTCACCCGTCCAGCTACGAGCCGCCGACTCAGCGCATTCGACAGTAGCAATAAGTTAATTTTAAGTATTTTGTATTCATTCTAGATTCTAATATCGAATTAGATTCACTTATTTTAATTGTAATTTTTTCATTAATTAAATTAGTTTAATATCACTTTGGTTTTTTTCGATCCACCGTCTGCAACTTACGTAATTCGATATACGTTGAACGGAGTACCGGCCGCACTGTGATGAATACAAAATGTAATTGTTGTGTTTTTGGGTTACAGTTTAGTTTAATAAGTAAAAGATGGCATCCAATTATCGCGCTAAGTTATCTAGAAGTCGGAATTTAGTGGAAGAAAAAATATTATCCCTGCATATCACAGTTATTATGAAAATTTTGTAGCATCTAATGACATTGTGTCAATTAATGCAAGCGATAATGAAGAAAATTAATGAAGACTTATTAAGAATTAGCACGGGGAAGCACTTGCGGTTTCTCTTGGCACCTCCAAGGCTTTTGACAGGGTCTGGCACGATAGCCTTATTGCTAAGCTTCTTTCTTTCGGTTTACCCACTCAACTTTGCGTTTGGATTGAAGACTTACTGAGAGATCGGTCCATTCGAGTGGTCATTGATGGCTGCTCGTCTGGCCAATTGGCTATTAATGCCAGGGTCCCTCAGGGGTCGGTTCTCTCAGCACAGTTGCTGAGAGATGTGTGTCCAACGTGCGTGCTCTCCGTGAGGACATGGTTGGGCGCTTGAACTTGTGCTTGAAGGCTGTCTCCGAATGCGGTGATGCCAACTTGGTCAAGTTTAATGCAGCTAAGGCCTAGGCGTGTCTCTTATCCGCCAAAAAAAGGAGCCAGTTCGAACCGGCTCCTACTTTCCGTGGTGTAACCGTGTCGATAACCAATCGTACTGAGCTTCTTGGGGTAACACTAACTCAAGACTCACCCTTGGTCCGTTTATCGAGGCTAAGGTTTAACTAGCATCAAAAAAGTTGGGAATCTTAGCAAAAGGTGAGACGGTAGTTGACAACAGAACAGCTGCTCAATATGTATCAAGACCAAGTTCGCTCGTGTATGGAGTACTGCTCTCATCTTTGGGATGGAGCTGCCAAATATCAACTGGGCGCGCTTGAGTCTATTGAGAAACGGGCCAAGGGACTCATTGGCAACGATGCACTGGTCGAGTCAAAGCTCCAGAGCCCTGATGAACATCGACGACGAGTTGCAAGTCTATCGGTTTTTTATCGGTTACATTGCGGGGAGTGTGCGATGGAATTACACAATCTAATTCCGCCATGCCCGTTTCATCATCGGACTACAAGACAAACGGCGATGCGCCATCGTTACATGGTGGACATTCCACCCATATGCACTAAACGTTTTGGGAATACTTTCATTGTGCGTACAGCTAAGGAGTAGAATTCCCTGCTGGAGTCTGTGTTTCCCGATAGCTATAACCTAGGGGTCTTTAAGTCAAGAGTTAATAATAGGTTACTTTTAGGTAAGCGTGCTGTAGGTATCTTCGACCACATCATCACTTTCCATCAGGTGAGATGGTGGTCAAACGCGAAGTTATTAACAAAAAAAAAATACTACTTATGTTGATTTTGATAATTTTATTACTTGATATACTACATACTACTACTACTACTTGTTATACTACAGAGATTTTAAAAAAAAATGTTTACACCAGATAGGTTTTTAATTTTGTTATTTTGTTTTGTAATTTTACTGAGAAAATCATAATGTGAAGTACATTATTACATTACTTTGTTAATCAAACCAGATCTCCAGTAACAGTTTCGTTCTTACTTAATTTTTTTTTGTTTTTTTTTTTCATAAGTGTAGTTTTAAGGCTTATTCAATTTTTATTTCAATATTTAAATAAAACTATTGCATGTTTTTTTAACCGACTTCAAAAAAAGGAGGTTTACAATTCATCTTGAACTTTTTTTTATTTTTTTTTTATTTTTTTTTATGTATGTTACCACATAACTCGGAGACGACTGGACCGATTTGAAAAAATCTTTTTGCGTTTGAATGGGCATAGTTTCTAGTTGGTCCCATTGTTACGAAATTAGGATCTGATGATGGGATCCTGGAGAAATCGAGGAAACTCTTCAAATATTATAGGCACACCTATAGCGTTTTGGGTATTTCTTAAAGTACCTTGTACAGTTGCTTCCGAAAAGTACCGTTTGGGGAAGTTGAACTGATGATGAAGACCACAGATGGCCACTGAAACTACTCAATAATAAGTATTTCGTTGATTGCGATTAGATTACATGAATATGGATGTTAAGCACTTTATGCTCGTCACAATGCGTATGGTGAAGTAGAGCTGATGGTGATGTACCAGGAGAACTCCACAAAAATTAACGCCTCTGCACCGGGAAAACCAATATTTTGTTAAAGGTGATAAGTAGTTGACATTTTGGCTTTTGTAACTAGATAAATTACAAACCGACCCACTAAAAAGAGTGAAAAAAAACTTTTTAGCAAAAAATAGAACCGACTTCCATATAAAAACACTACAAAGGCAAAAATAACTTTAATTTCGGAAGGCGGTGTCTTTAGTTTTGTATATATTTTCGTTTTTGACTAGTTGTGACCGAATGTGAACTATTACCTACTTATATTAAGATCTTATTGACACATAATTATGATTGCAATAAAAATTGAATTATGGATCTATTCTGATTGAATTGAATTGATTTTGATTGAAGAAAGGGGTTCGAACTTTTTTGTATGAAGACTGGCACCGCCATTTTGATTTTTTTTAGAAATCGTGGCGCATGCTGAAAGCGGCATGTGTCTAACAAAAAATATCAGTATTATGGTACCCCAAAATGTCACATTACCGAGATATTTGAAGGTAAACATCGACATATGACTACAAGAACAATAATTAAAAGTAGACTTATTACGTGTCTATAAGCATCAGATTGTATCCAAATAATCATTCCCACTTTAATTATGATTATTAATGTTTATAGAAAGAGAGTAGGTACATTACACGCTACTAGGAGCACGAGAGTACTACTACAAATAATAATTTATCCACTAAATCGCATCGCAATGAAACGCAGTCGACATGTCACTATCGTGTGGTGGATCATGTGACATGTTACTCAGCTTGAAAACGTTTTTCAGCAGTAGTTAAACAAAAGGCAAAAGGTATATTAACATTTATTTATAACTGTAAGTACAATATCAAACATAAGTGAATATTAATACTAAGATGTGTGTTAAAAGATTTATAATATATCTAACACGTATCATAAATACTACTATACTACATAATCCATAAATTCAGCAGGAGGTCGGGTAGGGGTTCTTAATGCCGAGCCTAATCCCTGTACCAAAGAAAGACATGTACCAAAACACTTTTTGTTCATTTTATAATACGGTGGGATGAAAGACAGCCAACAAGCGCGTGTGGTATTCTATGAAATGCGTTTTATTGCGATGCGATGCGATTTAGTAGGCAAATAATTAATTATAGTAGCGGTTTTGTCGTACTACTAGACTAATAAGCTAAATACTAATAAGCGTATGGACGCGTAATAAGTCTATTTTTAATGATTTTCGTTGAAGTTATATGTTTACCTTCAAACGTTTACGTGACACTTTGGGGTACCGTGTTACTGGACATTTTTTGTTCCTTTAGCCTTGCATACCACTTTCATCATGCGCCGCGATTAAAAAATAACAAAATGGTGACGTCGATACGCCAGATAGGTTCTACCCCCTTTCATTGTGAAAGCCCGAAGTGGTACTAAGAGTATCCCTCTAGCGTACAAGCAAAAAGAGCTTTTTCTAATGCGGGTTACTTTTGTAACGAAATTAGGGTTAAATGCCCTTTGGTTTTTACGTGCCCACTACAAAAATGATACAAAAACTGTAATAAATGTTTTTTTTTAATTTGCGCTTGTTTATGAAAGTAAGTACTTGCTTAAAATATCTTGATTTGATTCTCTAATTGCATAGCTTATAAATAAGAAACATAGTATCGAAATAGTCTCGAAAGTCTCGTTTTTCCCGGGAATTTCGAGACCACACCTAGGCTCGTTTTTTTTTTTCCCGGGACTCAGTAATGCATCGAGACTGAAAGCCCTAGTTATAATAGATGGCGTTAGTGTGTATTGTAGGGCGACCGCGTCCGTCAAATGTTCTGACGACCGTATCTTTACTATTTAAATCAATGCCTAAATAGCTTATATTCTAATTAATGAATTATCAACTACTTCAATTGTTACTTGATTTTATGAGTAAAAAATATAAAAATATATACCTACTTTATGTTAATTATCGTAATACGCGTATAATGGCCAATATGACACATTGGCCCTTTTAGGGTGTTTTTAAAGAAAAATAATTTTAACAAAAACTAACGATATAACTATATCGGTTTTTTAAAAAACCGATATATGTATATATAAAATACTATAGTATAAATGAGGAAGATAGTTGTCTTAGCAAACATGCAAAGATTCGTAAACTTCGGTTTTATCAATCTGAAGTTATATTAAATGTAAACTTTGGAAGCCTCTCCTGTAAAGTTGTAATTTTGCATTTTGGCCCATATACATACGACCCATCGATATAAAGCGACTCTCAATGCCCAAACCCCTAATTAATTAATCAAGTTGGCCAATCATGTTATTGGTAATAACATTGTTGCAGCCTCTATACCATCATATACGAACTACAAAAAAGCCTTCACGACTCAAGAATATCCTTATTCTCGCTGGCAAAGTCTTCAACGCTTAGGTATTGAAAAACATACAACGACCCTATAAAACCCTATATATAACCCTCGTTTAGTTAGCCATCAGAGACAACACTCGCCACTTCGGTCGAAAAATCGTCCTTTTATAAGGGAGCTTTACTGGACTACACCCTTATAACATAAAAAGAGGCCAAGTGCGAGACGAACTCGCCCATGAAGGGTTCCATATTATCAAGCATAGATAAGCGAAATATAATGTTTTTCAATGTTAATATAAAAGACAAAGATATATTCGCGGTTTTTGAAAATGTGCTTTATTTCAAAAACAAAAACTAAAAATGTTTTCATTATGATCTACAGCATAATTATATTTTTTTAGATTTTTTACTAAAATTTGAGGGTGACACACACGTTTTACCTCTTTGCCAGAGCCTATCTTTCAAACTAGAGCATGGAATATCGGAACTTTTTCCCAATACCGGTTTTGTTTCAATATTCAATTTTTTAATACCGGTATTCCGGTATTTCGATATTTTTCCGATATTATGGAAATAAAATGATCAAATCGTTTTAACCTTCTAAGAGTCTTAAATATTAGAATTTAGAGACTGTATCAAAGTGTGCTATGGAAATATAAAATCACTGTCATTTATTTTAAAAATATTTCATTGCAATCTTACATCAATTCGAATTTAAAAGTATCATACACAAAAATATCAATTTCTTAACATACTAATCAACACGAGTTAAAATAAGTAGTTGAGTAACATAATATATTGCGCTTAATCTGTTAGACCTTGTATAAGTAAATATTACGATAAACGCAAAGAACTAGATATTCAATTGGTGGGAGAGTCATCTTATGGCTTTAAAGACGAAGACTACGGTAATTCACGAGATCGCTATTGCTGAAATTTGGAACATCAGTTTAAGAAATTCACATTTAAGAGGTCCATAAAGCCCTTTGCAGGCTAGACGTGAACAAAGCCAGCGCGCCGCGCGTCGGACGGAATACCAGCGCGAGGCTTAAAAAGTCGTGCTCAGGAGTTGTAACCTATATCACACTCTTAAAATTTGAGTGGTGCCAGTGTCCTGGAAGCAACCAGGATGTGAAACCAGTACCCAAAAAACCTCCAGAATCTGCAAAGTGATGAAAGCTTATTATTGAGGATATCATCGATCCTCAATAATAAGCTGCTAGCATACCTTGAAGACAATGAGCTCCTTAGTCTCTTCTTCGTATCGATGTTAAATTGCGTACTTTATATGTATTAGGCCCAGTCATGCAGGTCTTATTCAGTGGCGTTTATTAGGTCTTCTAATGTACACATTTTTTGGGTCATTTGGACACTCGAGCTAGTGGGACATTGTTTGATTAGGAACGCCGTAACAGCACTGGGTGTTAGTTTGGCATATAATGCCCCATTTTGCTAAGTTGTGCTAGCAGCGGCCTACTTGGGTTCGCAGTCCATTGATAGCTTTCCAAATTGGCCACTGCAAGTTACGTCCGGGTGGCAGATGTTCCTGGGGCTGATCAGAATTAGGTGGTGGCGGAAGGTAGTTTAGCTACTTAGTAACCACCAGTATGGTGTCCATCTTGGTCGGTCGACCCGAGATCTTCTTATGTATGTTACGCACTGCTGGGGCGAGGCCATTAAGAAAACGGTAATGCTCTTGTAGAGTCCCTCAATATCTCAGACCTTTGACAGGGTCTGGCACGCTAGTCTACTGAGCAAGCTTCCTGCATTTGGCGTCCCTGCTGGTTTCTGCAACTGGATTTCTGACTTCTTAAGTGAGCGGTCAATCCGAGCGGTCATCGATGGTCAATGTCAATGCGGTATTCTTAAGAGGTCTGTTCTCCTTGCGATTCTTTTTGCTGCATATCAAGGATCTGCTCCAGCTCTTGGGTACGCGGATGACAGCACAGACTTAAAGATATACTTATCCAGTGCTAGAGCTAGCAGGGATGAAACAGACTGTCTTAGAAAGGCCATGTTGGAGCGAATGAATTTAACCTAACAATCTGGTTAAATTCAATGCTTTGAAAACACAGGTTTATCTCTTCACTGCTAAAAGGAGCCAATTCAAATTATCTCCTACTTTCCTTACTGACCGCCTGGAGCTTTTGGACATGGAGTTGACGTCTAACTTAAACTTCGGCTCAATCATTGAGTCAAAAGCTTTGACTGCAGCCAAAAAACTGGAAATCCTTCACAAGGTGAGGCGACACTTCACACCTGTACAGCTTTTAAATTTGTATAAAGCACAGGTCTGTTCTTGTATGCAGTACTGCAGTCACTTGTAGGATGACTCAGCAAAATACCAGCTTGCTGCACTTGACTAGGATAACGCAAAAAACGCGTAAAAGACTTCATAGGCGATGCAGTGTTAGCAGACAAGCTTCACAGCCTGGCTCATCGGCGAAACGTTGCTTGCCTGTCGATCTTCCACAAATTGTACTTCGGAGTGTGCGCAGGAACTCCAAGACCCCATTCCTCCATCTACCTTATACTAACGATCTATCAGACGTACTGCATGTTACCATTCTCACTTGTTCAATATACCGTCTTGTAAGCGATTCTCCTCTACATTTATTGTGCGCACGGCCAAGGTTTGGAACTCTCTGCAGGCTGCTGTGTTCCCTTCTACATATGACCCGTCTGCGTTCAAAGCAAGAGTGAACGGTCAACTTCTGGGCTCATCAGTAATAAAACATATAAAAAGTAGGAGCAGAGCGCATTCAAGGTATTGTCTTTGAGATACGATCTTATTTTGTTGCACGTATGCCCAAGTGTTGTACACTTTTATATGGAAATAATCATTTATAAATGGCATTGTAGCATACATATTATTATAATTAACCAATAGGTATTGTTTACATTAATTAAATTCAATAAAATATGTAAGAAAGATTCTATTGCGTCTGGTTTTTTATTTCATATAAAATATCGAAAAACCGATATTTGAAATCCAATATCGCTTTTTTCAATATCGGATTTATGGTCCGATATTCCGGTTTTTCGATATTATCGAAAACCGGTATCCATGCTCTATTTCAAACGATTTATTAAGGAAAAATGGAACCAGGAACCTCAATATAATTTTCATAGACCTATCTATAGACATTCGTCACGAATGGGTTAAAATATTTTTTTCCAGTTCCATGTATGGATAGCGTAAAAATCATAAAGCGGTTCACAGAATAGTTCTACCCTCCAAGTTTCAACTGTGTAGTCTTAACAGTTTCGAAATAAAATAGCTGTGACATACGAACGGACAGGCGGAGAGACAGACATGACAAATCTGTAAGGGGTTCCGTTTTTTCCGAATTTCTGCTCATCAATATATAGGCATTACATAATTAAATTATGTAAGGCATATAAACCACACCTTACATAAATCTATAATCAAACAGGATATTCCATTTATCAAATATACCTATTTCACACATCCCCACATGTTTACCGGTACGTAGGTACTTAACCCTATTTTCCTCAAAACTAAACGATGGGAATTTTATCTTAGCAAAAATTCCACCAGTGACGTTACGCTCGTTTACGATGTGTAGGCACTTAATAACTTTGTCACCGCAAAATTAACTGGAAATGCAATTAAAAAGTTTGGCGTCTCATCAAAGTAATCCCACATCATTCTGGTGTCAATAGGTACACGATCAAATTTTTCTAAATTCAGTGTTGACCGGCATTTTGAGATCATTCCGAAATAGCCGAGATGTCGGGAGTTAGCGGACCTATGCTCCAGTAGCCGAGATTGCTGAGCCGGAAGATATCGCGATTTTATTACATCGTTAATACTCACAAACAGTAATGTTAATACTCAGAAGTAAATAAAACATCTGGAATACATTTTTTTTTATTGATAATAGGCTTGCGTTTGACTACCATTTCACCTGATGGTAAGTGATGATGTGGTCGAAGATGGAGCACGCTAGCCTAGAAGTAACCTATTCACTCTTGACTTAAAAATTCCCAGGTTATAGCGATCAGGAAACACAGACTCCGGCAGGGAATTCCACTACTTAGCAGTACGCACAATGAAAGTACTCCCAAAACGTTTCGTGCGTATGGGTGGGATATCCATCATGTACCGATGGCGCATCGCCGTTTGTCTTGTAGTCCGATGATGGAACGGGTTTGGCGGAATTAGATTGTGTAATTCCATCGCACACTTCCCGAAATGTAACCGATAGAAAACCGATAGACTTGCAACTCGTGGTCGGTGTTCAAGGCTCTGGAGCTTTGATTCGACCAGTGAATCGTTGCCAATGAGTCCCTTGACCCGTTTCTCGATAGACTCAAGCGCGTCCAGCTGGTATTTCGCAGATCCATCCCAAAGATGAGAGCAGTACTCCATACACGACCGAACCTGGGCATATCATAGAGATTCAGCATCTGTTCCGGTGTGAAGTACCGTCTCACCTTTGCTAGGATTCCCAACTTAGATAGAAATAGATAGAAACAAAAAGAAGGGTAGGTACGTAATAGATAGGTAGGTAACCTAAACAAAATCCTATAATTTCCGCACTACATAAATCACAATCATTTACTATTTGCAATGTCTAGTTTAGTCTCGCTGTAAGACTAGACTCATTTATCTATCATCAATTTACAAACACAAAGAAGCCGAAATGAGAAAGTCAACAACGTCAGCAAATTAGATGTTAATTTCATAGTAATCATAAAACCACTATCAGTAATCCAATTATAAAAGTATCAATAACATAACGGTGTATATCGAAAAGAGAGTATCCATGAACTTACCAGAGAGTATGAACTAACCAATCAAAAATTAAATTAAAAAGATAATAAAGTAAGTATAATAACTTCGTAATTACCTCTAGGACAGGATTGCTCTTTTTACTTATACATACCAGTTATACCTACATCAAAAAATCATCGAGCACATTCTGTCTAACAAAAAAAAAAGATCCTTAAACATTTTTTTTTATCCTTTAACCTAGGTTAAGTTTCCCCGACTCGCCAATACCTAAAAATATTATAAATTTAAATGCGAAATTAACTCTGTCCGTCTACCTCTCTGCTGCGCTTGTACGCCTAAACTACGGAACCGATTTAAATGAAATTTGGGAGAGATCGATTCGAGCTTGGGAAAGGACATAGGTACGTTTTATCGCGAAAAATAGGTCGAAATAGGGGATGAAAGTTTGTATGGAAGTTGTTCACCATTTTCAAACTAGGGGGCGAATTTTTATGAAACTTTTTCATATGTAGCTATTGGTCCAGGGCAACATAATATAATTGAGGCCATGAGAGCCAGAGTGGCCTAACTGCTTTTTTTTAAATACTGATTTTAATTGATAAAACTGCTCTAAATGGTAAAAGTCATAGCACCACAGTGGCCTAAAATTTAGTTCAATATTTTGACCTTATTTAGACAGTTGAAATTTTTGAGGCCATGAGAGCCAGAGTGGTCTAGTTGTCATTTTTTTCAATAAGTTGATTTTACGGTTAGGCCACTCTGGATCTCATGGCCACAACTAATATTGGACAATCTGACGTGGAATACGGTTCTCAGTTAAACTATAAGAGCTACAAATATAACGCTTTTTCTGAATATAATATTAGAAAAAGTGGTTTAGCATGATAAGCATTTTCTATTGACAGAATATTCCTACGGGATTACGTCGTGAAGCTCACGCAGGCGTAGCCGCGGGCAAAAGGCTAGTAGATTCTATATTTGTTTATTTGTTTGTTTTTTAATGACATAGATTTGTTAAGAAATAACCGGAACTTAAGTATAGGTGTGTTGAAATCTAGGCTTAGAAAACTGTTTCTCGGGGACGGAGGCACGGCGTCGGGCTGTGATGGGCAGTGGGCAGTGCTAGGGTGATCAGCACCCGCTGACCACTCTGCTGTGGAAGTCGCTGTTTATCGCAGATTTGGCGCCGGTCTATCGTTGTCGAGGCATGGTTTTCTTAGCCTGGATATCATACGTGTAATAAAATAGAATGTTTGATGTAATGTAAATACCTACTTGTAGAATGCATAATTACGTCATGTAAACATAAATGTGAGTAGTAAGTAGTTAGTAAGTTTATTGCTATTTTGTTTAATGTAAGTAACGAGCGATTCTCGCCAATAAACTGCGAAGTTTGGCGAGTAAAATATAATTATAAACCTATTTTAATAATGCAGAAAAAATTATAAAAAAAAGTAAAAAAAATATTCATAATACTGTTACGCCAGTCGCTTAGTGAAGTGCGTCGGGAAACTTCGACATAAATCTGGAATGTTCAAGACGCTAACGCCATCTAGCGGCGAGTAGCAGGAATGAGCATATCTAGTCGAGACACTAACGCCATCTAACGTCGAATAGCGGTACTATGTATTTCGAGTATTTTCTAGGCAGTATTAACAGTGAGTCGATTTTATAAGAATGTTCTCGAACTCATAGACTGGGGTATAAATAGAGCGCAAAGGGGCGTAGAGAGTCAGTCTTATTACGAGGCGAATACGAGATATAATCGAAGCTTTACCAGTGACTTTCAGTGCGATTTAAGTCTGATCTAAGTGTTAAGTGACAAGTGTTGTGGTGCGAATAATTGTGTTAAATTTTTATTTTGTGCATAATTAATTAAAGTGTTAATTTTGGTTTAATTGGCGTTAATTATTCTATCCCGAACCCCAGCTCGTAACAATTTGGTGTCAGAAGTGGGATAGAAAAATGCCGGTTTTACCGAAAGACGATATGGAAGGTGTAAGGACCAGAAATCAAGGCCAGCAGGAGATCGACCAGAGACGGTTTGAAGGCTCACCATCGCCAGCACCGGGTGGAAATCAGCAGACGATGGAGGCGTCTACGAGTACTTCCGGAGTTGCTCCAGTAACTACGTCTCCGGCTGCATTTGACATGGCTGCATTGATGGCTATGCTGCAGGAACAAGCCCGCCGCCAGGAAGAGCAGGCTGCTCGTCTTCAGGAAGAGCTAGCCCGCCGCCAGGAAGAACAGGCACGCCGCCAGGAAGAGCAGGCTGCTCGCCTTCAGGAAGAGCTAGCCCGCCGTCATGAAGAACAAGCCCGTCGGCAGGAAGAGCAGGCTGCTCGCCTCCAGGAAGAACTAGCCCGCCGCCAGGAAGAACAAGCCCGCCACCAGGAAGAGCTGGTGCTACTCACAAAGGAAATTAATGCGAATCTTTGCAAGGACCTTACTGCAGTAAAGGAACGAGTGCATCAGCAAGAGGAAAGGATTACTGAAGCTGAGATTCGTATCTCCGGAGCTGAAATCGAGATCGCTGACATGAAAAAAGCTCTGGGTGTACTGAAGTCTGGAGATTTGACTACAGTTCCTGTGGCCGCTGCTCCTTCGGTGCGAGGCTTCAAGGTACCTCCGTTTGATGGAAGCTCTTCATGGTCGGCCTATAAGATCCAGTTTGAAGCTGTTGTCAAGGCTAACGGATGGAGTAAAGCGCAGGCTATGACAGCGCTTACACTGGGCCTTCGTGACCAGGCCTTAACCATTTTAGAGGCCCTCGGGAAGGAGGTAACCTACGAACAGTTGCTAGAGGCGTTAGAGTCTCGCTATGGTGACGCACATCTGGAACACGTACTCCATGCTCAGTTGAAAGACCGGGTACAACGAAGTACTGAAAATCTACAGCAGTGGGCCCTCGAAATAGAAAAGCTGGTCCGAAAAGCTTACCAATCATCGCCTGCACTCATCGACGGTAATTTGGTCCAGGCGTTTGTCGATGGGATTCGTGACTTGGAAGTGAGGGCTGCTGTGAGACTCGGGCACCATGAGTCTCTGAAGGACGCCTTAGCCCATGCTCTGGAAGTGGAAGCCGTACGACAGGACCATCGAGCACACCATATCAGGGAAGTGGTGTCATCACCTACTCATGGCATTCGACCAAGGTTTAGCCCTAGGTGCTACGAGTGCGGAGAAAAGGGCCATCTGAGATCCAGTTGCCCGAAGCGAAATAGTGAAAGGGAAGAGAGATCTCAGGAGGGTCACCTGACCCTCCTGAGATCTCTCTTCCCTTAAGGTTGGGTTAGCCACCTGGCTAACCCAACCTTCCAGCAGCAGGGAAACGAGTAAATGCCAGGACCGCGGGGCGGGTGCTGGCTGGTTTAGAAAAAGCCCCAAGAATTTCGATCACACAAGCCCATGATGGAAACAGCCTAATCATCAAAGGCGAAATTAATAGAACACCTTGCAAGCTGACGATAGATACTGGTGCTTCTCGTACAGTAGTCAGCACTCAACTTGCAAATCGCTCTATTGGGGACTTCTTCCGGAACCACGAGAAAATCCAACTCACGACAGCAACCGGCCAGCACATACCCGTCCGAGGCGAGAAGAAGGTGGAGATGAAACTGGGAGAAAGGACTTTTTGGCATAGAGTCATCGTGGCCGACATAGTGGATGATTGCATCCTAGGTTTAGATTTCATGAGAGACCATCATTGTGAGATCGACATTAACCAAGGAATATTAAAATGTGGCACAGAAGAAATCTGTATGGAAGGTGGATCATCAGGAAAAGTCTACTCCCTGAAGAAAATTACCCTTCGTCCTAGATCGGAAACCATTGTGCCAGTAAGTTTATCACAAAATTTGGGAAAAAAGCGTCGGTGCTTGTTTATTGAAAGAACGGATAATGATCATCCATGGATAATGGCACGCACTCTGGTGAGGCCCACAACTACTTCAGTGGTGAGGATTTTGAACCCAAGTAATGAAGAACACATAATTAAAAAGGGAACATTGATAGGCACCTGTGAGGAAGTTGCCTGGATACGCCAGTGCCAAGAAATATCCAGTAGCAATAAACGTAGTAGCACATTTAATGTGTCGTCTCTCTTAGAAGGCTGTCACAAGGATCTGTCTGAAGAGGAAGTTACATTGGCTAAGAAAGTGTTGCTTCGGTACGCCGATATTTTCTCTTCCGGTGATGCTGATATTGGAAGGACCGGACTGGTTCAGCACACGATAAATACTGGTAACGAATTACCAATCCGTCAGCGGCCAAGAAGATTGCCAGTTGCACGAGAGAAAGAGGTAGAGGCCATGATTGAAGGGATGGTAAAGGATGGTGTGATAGAACCTTCATCCAGTCCATGGTGTTCTCCCGTAGTGCTACGTTTTTGTGTCGATTATCGGAGGTTAAACGATGCAACAAAGAAGGACAGTTATCCACTACCAAGAATTGACGACACTTTAGACACGCTGACAGGAATGAAGTGGTTTACAACCCTAGATTTGAAAAATGGCTACTGGCAAGTGGAACTAGATCCTAAGGATAAGGAAAAGACAGCATTCTCTACGGGAAAGGGTCTGTGGCAATTCAAAGTAATGCCATTTGGTTTGTGCAATGCGCCAGCAACTTTTGAAAGGCTAATGGAGCTGGTACTCACTGGGCTTATTGGAGACGCCTGTCTGGTATATTTAGATGACATTATTATTGTCGAGCGCTCATTTCAAGATCACCTTAAGAACCTGGAACGTGTGCTAGCAAAAATCCGTGCAGCCAATCTGAAGCTAAGTCCTAAAAAGTGCTAATTTTTCAAACGACAAGTGACTTTCCTGGGCCATGTAGTTTCGCAAGAAGGTGTGCAAACTGATCCGGAGAAAATAGTCGCTGTTAAGGATTGGCCAGTACCAAAAGACAAGACACAGGTCAGAGCGTTTTTAGGGTTGTGCTCATATTACCGCCGGTTTGTGAAAAATTTCGCTGATATTGCTAAGCCATTACACAAGCTCACTGAAGAGAAGCGAACATTCCGCTGGGAAGAAGACTGCGACGCTGCTTTCCACGAATTGAAGAAGCGTCTGTGCGATACACCTATTCTTGGATTTCCTGACACTGAGAATGAGTTTATCGTAGACACAGATGCAAGTAATACCGGAATTGGTGGCGTGTTATCACAGCGAAAAGGAGATAAAGAGGTTGTAATAGCCTACTTCAGTAAAGCTTTATCAAAACCAGAAAGAAATTATTGTGTCACGAGAAGGGAGCTACTAGCAGTAGTAAAAACATTGCAGCATTTCAGTAAATATCTGCTTGATCGAAAATTTTATCTGCGGACCGACCATGCTGCATTAAAGTGGCTTTTGCAATTCAAGAACCCTGAAGGGCAAGGAGCAAGGTGGATTGAACAACTGCAAGAGTTCCACTATGAAACTGAACACCGTAATGGAAGATGTCACGGCAACGCGGACGCGCTATCAAGAAGACCTTGCCCTGAAGAATGTAAGCACTTTGTTAGGCAAGAAGAAAAAGAAATAGTACCCGTCAAGATGCTGAGAACAGACCTGAGCAATGAGTGGAAAGAAGCGCTACAGCGTGCGCAGCAGGATGACTTAGACGTCAAACCCATTCTTGAATGGAAGAAGGCCGCTGCTCCAAAGCCTAGTTGGCATGACGTCGCTGGAATGAGTACCACAACAAAAAGTTATTAGGCACAGTGGGACAGTTTAGTGATCCACGAGGGAGTATTGTGCCGCAAATGGGAAAATGCTCGAGGAGACCATTGTCACCTACAAATGGTCGTACCAAAGGCGAAGGTACCTGAAGTTCTACAGCTTTATCACGACGGATGTTCAGGAGGTCATATGGGAGTAAAACGGACTCTGTTAAAGATACGAGAGAGGTTTTACTGGAACCACTGCCGAAATGCCTTATATCGTACGCCTTATAATAGCCTTATATCGTACGCCAAGCTCAAACCCTTTTATTTTTCTACGTAATTTAGAAGTAATGTTGTGTAACCTTCGAAATAAATCAAAAAAACAATTAGTGATAGTAGGTGATCTTAACATTGACATTTTGAGCAATAAAATCGATAGAAATAAAAAATGTATAGACGAATTAATTAGGATAGTAAATAATTTTGACTTAACATTACATATAAAACAACCAACAAGAAGAAATTCATGTCTTGACCAAATAATAAGTAACTGTAAGGATGCAATATGTGAGGTTATACCGCTGGGATTGTCAGATCACGAAACAGCTCAGATGATATCCTTACAAATAGATAATAAAGTTCCACCTCTACGCTCTCGTACAATTCATAAGCGTGATTTTAGCGCCAAAAATAAAGAAAAGTTCTATAACTGTATGTCGAAGTTAAAATGGACCGAAGTTTTTTCTGATCAGGAAGCCAACAGTGCGTTTAATCAGTTTCACGATACACTTGTCTTGTTTTTTGATTTATGCTTCCCGGAAATCAAGATCAAAGTCGACCTAGTAAAAAAATATGCAAAATGGATTTCCAAAGGTATAAAAAAATCAACTAAGACCAAAAGGAACTTGCGTTTTAAATACTACTTCTCATCAGATAAAGGTAATAAATTAAAATACTTAAACTACAATAAATTACTTAAAAAATGTATACAAAAAATTCATAATTCTATTTACATAACTAGGGCTAAAAATAAATGTAAGGCGTCATGGGACTTAATAAAACATTATTCCAATAATAATCAATTTCAGGAGACAAATATTAATGAGATAGAAACTGAAACCGGACCTCTAACAAACCCTACGGACATTGCCAATTATGTAAATGACTATTATATCAATTTGACGAAGAACGATTTTGACATTAATAATAGTAATTATGACATCGATCCTATAAATTCTAGTATGTTTTTAATGCCCACCAATGATGACGAAATACAAAAAGTAATAAAATCACTCAGGGATACAAACTCAACAGGTTATGATCAAATACCTACAAAAATTATCAAATACATAAGCCCTACTATTAGTCAGGTACTGGTACATTTAATAAACTTGTCGTTATACACGGGAGTGTTTCCTGAGAAATTGAAAATAGCCGTTATTAAACCAATATTTAAAAAAGGTAATAAAAACCTTATTGATAACTACAGACCGATAGCCTTATTGCCCATTTTAGCGAAAATTTACGAAAAGCTCATGCATAAGCGATTAATAAATTTTATCGATAAGTTCCGGGTTTTGAAACATGAACAACATGGATTCCAAAAAAAGAAATCGACAACCACAGCGGCATTTAACTTAATTAACCTAGTTACTAAAAATATTGACCAGAAAATCCCGACCACTGTTGTATTTTTTGACATGTCAAAAGCCTTTGACTTTGTATCGCATGAGCTACTTCTAAAAAAATGTGAAAAATATGGAATACGCGGTAAAGCAAATGCGTGGTTAAATAGTTACCTTACAAACAGAACGCAATTTGTAGAAATAACTGTGGACAAACCAAATCAAAACGGTGAAATGAAATTTAAATCCGAATTGGGTTACAATTGTACAGGCGTTCCACAGGGTAGTATTTTGGGTGCCCCGCTTTTCCTGTTATATATCAATGACCTGACAGAAGTAACTGACTATCCTTGCATACTATTTGCAGATGATGTGTCCGTAATTATCCCTAAAACTAAAGAAAACTATAATGAAGAAATAAATAGTACCGTAAGCAAAATTATATCTTAGATGGAAAAGAATAATCTTAAACCTAACATAGATAAAACCAAATATGTACAATTTCTTAACAAAAACTGGAATAAAATTAATTTAAACATTACTTATAAAGATAAACAAATACAACAATCAGATAGTATGACTTTTCTTGGGATAGTGCTAGATGGGAAGTGTTCCTGGATTGGTCATATTGATATGATATGTGGAAAACTCAGTAAGTTTGCTTATGTTCTATGGCGTTTATCTAACCTATCAAGTAGACAAGCCACATTACAGGCTTATCATGCATATGTTGGTTCAATACTGCGTTATGGTATACTAGTATGGGGAAACTCGGTGCATCTCGGAAGAGCCTTCATCGCACAGAAGAGGTGTATACGTGCGATTTGTAATGTAGACCCACTCACATCCTGTAAACCACTGTTTAAGAAACTTAGAATATTTACATTAACTGGTATTTATATTGAGGAATTATGTAAATTTACCAAATCTCATCCTGAGATGTTTGAAAAACTGGGAGATAAATGCAAATTCAAAACTAGATTTCCTAATAGGTTGATTAATCCTAAAATTAAAACGGAACTATACAGGCGAAGTTGTTACCCTATGTGAATTAAAATTTATAACAAGGTTCCAGACCAAATTAAGGAACTTCCTATGGTCCGCTTCAAAAGGGCTTTACGCAGATGGTTGATTGAGAATCCCTTTTATACAATACAAGAATTCCTCCAGTTCAAATTTAATTAATTTAATATCTAATTTATTTTATATTTAACTAATAAAAATAATATCAACAAAAATTTGCATGTCATAATATTATGATTAAATATGTTAAGCTACTACTATACCATTATAAGAACTTTGTAACCATATTTATTTGCAAATAAATCTTTGACTTTGACTTTGACTTTGAGACGACGTAGAAGACTGGTGCCGCAAATGCACTAGTTGTGCAGCAGTTAAGGGACCTCAAACACGCAGTAGAGCAGCTTTAAAGATCTATAATGTGGGAGCCCCATGGGAACGGATAGCGCTGGATGTTGCGGGACCATTTCCTTGAGAGCGAGAGTGGGAACAGGTACTTTATGGTCGTAATGGATTATTTCACAAAGTGGCCAGAAGTTTTTGCCATTCCTAATCAGGAAGCTACCACAGTGGCAGATAAATTGGTTAACGAATTATTTTGTCGCTACGGAGTACCCTTGGAAATTCACAGCGATCAAGGAAGGAATTTTGAGTCACAGGTATTTCAGGAGACATGTCGAGTGATGGGTACTCATAAAACCAGGACCACTTCGTATCACCCACAATCTGATGGAATGGTGGAACGTTTCAACCAGACATTGGAGAGATATCTGGCTAAAGTCGTGGAAAGCAGGCAAAAGGATTGAGACAGACACATTCAGCCGTTCCTTCTGTCATACCGAAGTGTAGTTCATGAGAGTACAGCTGTTACACCTGCTTTCGTGAACTTCGGACGAAAGCTTAGGTTGCCTACAGATCTAATCACTGGAATACCGCCGGATGCACCTTGTAGTGTAACAGACTACGCGAGTGAATTGCGAAACAGAATGAACGACATATACGAGCATGTCAGACAATCCAGACAACAAATGTCTCAGAAGGTGAAGACTCGTTACGACCGAAAGATGAACAATCAAGGATTTGATGAAGGCTCATTCGTCTAGTTGCATAATCCGGTGCGCAGCAAAGGAAAGTCACCGAAATTACAGGCAAAATGGGATGGACCATATCGCGTTGTGACTAAGATTAATGACGTCACTTATCGGATCCAGAAAGGTCCACGAGCTGCGCCAAAGATTGTTCATGTTGATCGACTGGCGCGTTACTACGGGTCTAATGATGCTCGGGTCGAGCATGTCTTAGGAGGGGGCAGTGTTACGCCAGTCGCTTAGTGAAGTGCGTCGGGAAACTTCGACATAAATCTGGAATGTTCGAGACGCTAACGCCATCTAGCGGCGAGTAGCATGAATGAGCATATCTAGTCGAGACACTAACGCCATCTAGCGTCGAATAGCGGTACTATGTATTTCGAGTATTTTCTAGGCAGTATAAACAGTGAGTCGATTTTATAAGAATGTTCTCGAACTCATAGACTGGGGTATAAATAGAGCGCAAAGGGGCGTAGAGAGTCAGTCTTATTACGAGGCGAATACGAGATATAATCGAAGCTTTACCAGTGACTTTCAGTGCGATTTAAGTCTGATCTAAGTGTTAAGTGACAAGTGTTGTGGTGCGAATAATTGTGTTAAATTTTTATTTTGTGCTTAATTAATTAAAGTGTTAATTTTGGTTTAATTGGCGTTAATTATTCTATCCCGAACCCCAGCTCGTAACAATACTATTCGCATTATGTTCCTTTACACTTGCAGGCCGTCTTACTCACATGTATCGAAAATAGATTAACTGAACTAGAACCAGCCAGCCAGACTCGACAAATCATATACTTACGGGTTGTGTATTCAAGTGCCTATTCGGCTTCCTTCTGATTTTGACTTTGTACCTATCAAATAAAAGATTAGTTTCAAAATTACTTTCATTACGTGATGGATTAATGCAAGTACCTAATTTAGAAACTAACTCAGCGGAAATTTTACTCAAGGCATCATAATGTTATCAAAACAGAAACTAGAAAAATAAGTCTAATATAATTATCTACTACATTTTACATCCCAAATCACTAAATACTTTCATTTTTGACAGTGGCTGTAATCACGAGAAGTGTGTAGTTATTTCTATTTCATTTACCTGGAATTCAGGATTACTGTGTTTTCTATGTAACATCGTGCATAACTCTTAAAGGCTTTCCTACCTGCAGGCAGGGGCGGATCTACCTATGGGCTATTTGGGCCCTGGGCCCCGTGGATATAAAGGGCCGGGGGCCCTTTATATCCTCATTAAAACAATAGACGATACTTGTTAATCTATATATATACATAATATATCTTTTTTCTTTTCAAATTTAACAAACTTATTTAACTTTTATAATATTTGTTTTTCAATGTAAAATAAAACATCATCTCATGTCTGTCATGAGATATGTGTGTATAATTTTATTTACGCTCAATTATCTAATTTTGTAACAGTAACATGACAAGCACTATGAAATCTTTACTCCATAATATCTCAGGGGACCGGACTGCTTTTCCTTATCACAGGTCTTTCATGACCTAGTTAGGAGAGCAGTGTTCACCCACGCGTTTGTAGATATAGTACTTATTATGTGAAACTGTATTGTGACGTGTACTTCAATGCATTGTTTTGAGCTAATAAATTAATCCCATAAAAAACAATACTTGTCAAAAACCCAAGTCTCGCAACTTAGTTGTTCTACCGTAAAAAGTTGTGAGATCCATGTAATACCAAGTCGGTTATTAATTTATTCAGTTCCTACTTAAGGGACCTTCTGTCTTAAGTCGTTACGTAATTATCTAACCTAACGACATCTTATAGTGACCATATCAATATTAAAAATCTTTACCATTTTAAATAAATAGATTACCATTAGATAGACCATGGTGCGAAGCGAGAGGGAATGGGATGCAGTCACCTCCTGCTGCGAAGCAGTCATGCTAGCGAAGGAGGAGGCCTAACGTGCGAGGGAGAGGCAACTCTCTTCCTCGCGCCCCAGCCGCCGGGGGAGACGCCCCGGGCGTCGTGGATCGCGAGTCGATTTCGGGCCACCGTTGGCGCGGGCCTGCGGATGGCGAGCAGGGGTCGCTCACCGTCCGGTAAGGACCAGGCCCGAGTCGGCGGCGTGTTGTGTTCCACGCGCGCCTCAAAAAGATGTTAATACCAGTGACGGAGCCTCAGGGCCATTGCCTGTCGGGGTTTGCGGGAAAGTTCCATCGAGATACCGCGGCCCCGGAACTTTAGGGCTTCCGAAGGAACAGGGTGGGTTTTCAGTCAGTAGAATTCTGATACACCCGAGCGGAAGAAGGCATTCGATGATATTTTTCACCAAGAAAAAAAAAAGTGCCCATCTACATCTATTATTTCATTATATTATACAGGTACACTGATTAATTAACTGCAAATGTAACTTTGTAATCCTATATATGGGATTACAAAGTTATTTATGCAGTTGATGTATCTAGAAAACTGGAACGAAGTTGAAAAATATTATAGTTTTTCCTTGATTCATATACTAAACACTAATTGTATTCTAAATTTGAAGCTTCTATGTCTGCTAGAAGTGCCTTAGACTTTTGATGATCGGTCAGTCAGTGAGTGACAAAATTTACAAAATTAAGGAACTTTGACTCGTTATAATTCTTAAACTACTGGTTCAAATTGAATGAAATTTGAAATATACCGTGTTTATACAATGCCTGTTTGGTTACTGAAAATTCAGGCGTCTAGTTTTATCCACAACGAAGTTATAGGGGGTCGAAAATGGCCTGAATTGCTTCGAGAAAATAATGGTACGGCCGTGCCGCTTTTTTGTTCGACTTGGCGGGGGCACTGCCGTGCCCCCAGATCTATAATAAATCGAAAATATGTAAAATTAAAACGTAATATTGGCAGCGCCATAATCGATCAATCAGTATGCGCGGCTATCGAGAACGAAGCATGGAATTGTGAAACCGTATTGTGACGTGTACTTCAATGCATTGTTTTGAGCTAATAAATAAATCTATAATAAATCGAAAATATGTAAAATTAAAACGTAATATTGGCAGCGCCATAATCGATCAATCAGTATGCGCGGCTATCGAGAACGAAGCATGGAATTACCATGTCGCTTGTCAATGATCGGGTATTCAATATTTTTTATATAGGAAGAGCGTTTTGTTACAAGGAACTACCCGCAGCGCAATTGCGTCGTGTGGTACCGCCGCAATTTTGTTCTTGTCGTCTAAATACCAACTCACTGTTTAATACATAGATATACTATTTTTTATATTTTGATGGTTTAATAGTTACAACTAGAGTTGTAAAAAAACGGTTCTTTTTCTGAGATGAAAAAAAACGTTTAAAAAAAACATGAAAAGAAACGGTGTTTTTTCTGGAGTAGATTTTTTTTTCATGAGTAGGAAAATAAAAATATGGTAAGGCGGTTGTCATATGTGAGTTGATATTATTATTTTTTTGTTCAATAAGAAAATACCATTTGTTTTTTGTTAAATAATACATGACTTAACATAATTGGCTACACCAAGTGTAAACTACATTTACGGACGGGGATTTCCCTAATCCTCGTTTGGTTTATGTTTTGGTTGATTTGCGTGCAGACTGCAGAAACATTTAGTACGTACAGTGACATTCATACCAAGAAACGTAATAGACTGACAAATGACTAAAAGGGCTAAGAAAATAGTGTACAAGCAGAATGTAATAGAGTCCCTGATAGTATAGTCGTTGATTCAGAATCAGATGAAACAAATACAGACACAACATTATTCCGAAGCTGATGAAACAAGCGTAGCCGTAGCTACTGATACTGATGATTGTAACACATTAAGTATTTTTTAAGTACATAATAATAGTTACCCATTGATTTAAACATTATTTGACTTGAATAAAAACAAAACAATCAAAGGATATCAACCACTTTGTATGGCGTTTGGGCTTGAACATGAACATAAAAATTATGCACTATTTTTGATTTTATTGAGTGGCTTACAGTACAAAGAAAACATATAAATAAGAAGTTTTGTGTCAAATTGATTAATATAATACAAAAAAAAACGGAACCTGGAAGCACCGATGCTCTCTAGGGCCACGGGGAATTTCTAAAAAGGATGTGTATATAGTCAGTAAAAGTCTAACACAGCCTCCCGATTCACCCTAGAGCGAGAAAAGTAAATGGATGATTTATCAATTTAAATACTCCAACGGCCAGATTACGCCCGGTCTTCCAGAAAAACAGTTAAATGTTTTGAAGCTCTAGAATAGAAATATCAAATATCGATATTATTTTTTCTGGGTTTTTATTTTGGAAACTCTAACTCAACGCACCCCGCACGCTGCACCGCAACTGTCACCATACACAAACAAAATAATCAATTATTTTTATTTTTATTTTTTAATATTATTTATTTTGACACTCCCGAATAGAGACCAATGTTCACTAAATATTATTACTAAAATATTTATGAATTCCTTTTTTTCCAATACGGCTGTTTGCAGTTATGGCCCATTTTGGTTGATGTCCTTTAGTGTCTTATTCCACTATAGTTATAGAGTTTCACTTTTTCTGAAAAAAAAACCAAATGTAGAAAAAAAACAACGGCGCCAAGATTTTTTTCATGTTTTTTTTCAAGATTGTGAAAAAAAACATTTAGTTTTTTTTTTTCAATTTACATCTCTAGTTACAACCTGTGGTTACAATTGTGTGTGAGTATGGGTATTTAGTATATTATAAAGTGATAACTTAAAATTATTTAACGTTTACGGAACGAACACTACAAACGAATAAACCACTCGTTTTAGTTTGCTCGGTTCCGTTCTGGAAATTTCGACCTGAAAAATGAACCCCGTGCACCGTGGTCGTCCAAAATCTTTGGCCGATAATGACGATTTGAGGAATTTGTTGCCTCCCGTCCAGCTAATTTCTTCGGAAAGGGCATCAATAAGCTACCACAGCGTTGGCAAAGATGCATCGATTGCATAGGTACTATGTATACTTTGATTAATAGAAATAAAAAATATAGAACAAAAATACGTTAACTTATTTCATGAAAAACGGCAATTTCATTGGTAAAGATCTCACACACACACACACACACACACACACATCTTATTTTCAACCGACGACAAAAAAAGGAGGAGGTTATCAATTCGACGCGTATATATTTTTTTTATATATGATCACCGATTACTCGAATACGGCTGAACCGATTTGGAAAATACTTTTTTTGTTTGAAAGGGTATACTTTGAAATTGGTCCCATTGCCACCAAGTCAGGATTTGATGATGGGATCCTGGAGAAATCGAGGGAACTCTTCAAATATTATAGGCACACCTACAGTGATTTGAGTATTTTTTATAGTAACTTGTGTAATTGCATTCGAAAAGCACCATTTGTGAAGTGGATCTGATGATGAAGACCACAGATGGCCACTGGAACTATTCAATATATAAGTAGGAATAATAAGTATTTCATGGGTTCCGCTTCGATTACTTGAATATGGTTATTAAGCACAATATGCTCGTCACAATGCATATGGTGAAGTGAAGCTGATGGTGAAGTACCAGGAGAACTCCTCAACAATTAACGACCCAGCATTGTGAAAAGCAATATTTTGTAAACGGTTATAAGTAGTTGAGATTTAGGCTTTTATAACTTGGTAAATTATAAATCGAACAACTAAAAAGAGTGAAATAAAAACTTTTTACCAAAAAATTAAACCGACTTCCAAAAAACACGGCAAAGTGAAAAATAACTTTAATTTCATTCGGAAGTCAGTGCCAAAAAGAATATACAAAACTAAAGACACCGACTACCGAAATTAAAGTTATTTTTCACTTTGCAGTGTTTTTTGAAAGTCGGTTTAATTTTTTGGTAAAAAATTTTTTGAAAATAAAGTTGTTTATATTTTCACTAATTGCTACACCATCGTTGACATTACCAATCACTAGCTGTGAAAGGGAGAGCTTTTTCTCCAAGATGGTGCATATTATCTATACTAATATTATAAAGCTGAAGAGTTTGTTTGTTTGTTTGTTTGTTTGTTTGTTTGTTTGTTTGTTTGCTTGAACGCGCTAATCTCAGGAACTACCGTTCTGATTTGAAAAATTCTTTCAGTGTTAGATAGCCCATTTATCGAGGAAGGCTATAGGCTATATATCATCACGCTAACACCAATAGGAGCGGAGCAGTAATGAAGAATGTTTCAAAATCGGGGGATTTTTTTTTCCACGGGGACGAAGTCGCGGGCGGAAGCTAGTTATTATACTATATAAAGCTAGATTACCACTGACTGACTGACTGACTGACTCACTCACTCACTCATTGACATAATTGTTCTCCCAGATGGTGGATGGGGAGGTGGGTATATTTTGACAGATTCGTAAACAAGTAACTCTCAAACCTACGGGAAAAGTGCCAAACCTCCCCTTTTCACCCCCCTTCTCCCCCCTCCCTATCGTATCTCGGAAACTACGAGACCCGTATTTTTTGTTTTTTACGGATTCGTATAGAGGAGGCTCGGTAAAGTAAAAACCATTTTTCAAAGTCCCCCCCCCCCCGCCCCCCTTCTCCCCCCTTTAGGCGGATCTCGGAATCTAAGAGACTTGGAACATTTTTTTTTCAGATTCATTTAGAGGGGCAATGCTTTAGTCGAAATACTTGTGCAACCCCCCCCCATCACCCCCCCTCTTTTTTTTTTTTTTTTCACAAGCTCGCGAGGTGCTTGCACCTCGCGCAACACGCAAATACCAATTTCTTTTTTCACAAGCACGCGAGGTGCTTGCACCTCGCGCAACACGCAAATACTTGATTTAGAGGGGCAATGCTTTAGTTTTTTTCACAAGCACGCGAGGTGCTTGCACCTCGCGCAACACGCAAATACTTGATTTAGAGGGGCAATGCTTTAGTTTTTTTCACAAGCACGCGAAGTGCTTGCACCTCGCGCAACACGCAAATACTTGATTTAGAGGGGCAATGCTTTAGTTTTTTTCACAAGCACGCGAGGTGCTTGCACCTCGCGCAACACGCAAATACTAAACCCCCCCATCTCCCCCCATCACCTCCCACATTTTTTTTTTTTTCACAAGCACGCGAGGTGCTTGCACCTCGCGCAACACAAAAATACTAGTTCTATTATATAAAGCTAAATTACCACTGACTGACTGACTGACTGACTCACTCACTCACTCATTGACATAATTGTTCTCCCAGATGGTGGATGGGGAGGTGGGTATATTTTGACAGATTCGTAAACAAGTAACTCTCAAACCTACGGGAAAAGTGCCAAACCTCCCCTTTTCACCCCCCTTCTCCCCCCTCCCTATCGTATCTCGGAAACTACGGGACCCGTATTTTTTGTTTTTTACGGATTCGTATAGAGGAGGCTCGGTAAAGTAAAAAACATTTTTCAAAGTCCCCCCCCCGCCCCCCTTCTCCCCCCCTTTAGGCGGATCTCGGAATCTAAGAGACTTGGAACATTTTTTTTTTCAGATTCATTTAGAGGGGCAATGCTTTAGTCGAAATACTTGTGCAACCCCCCCCCATCACCCCCCCTCTTTTTTTTTTTTTTTTTCACAAGCTCGCGAGGTGCTTGCACCTCGCGCAACACGCAAATACCAATTTCTTTTTTCACAAGCACGCGAGGTGCTTGCACCTCGCGCAACACGCAAATACTTGATTTAGAGGGGCAATGCTTTAGTTTTTTTCACAAGCACGCGAGGTGCTTGCACCTCGCGCAACACGCAAATACTTGATTTAGAGGGGCAATGCTTTAGTTTTTTTCACAAGCACGCGAAGTGCTTGCACCTCGCGCAACACGCAAATACTTGATTTAGAGGGGCAATGCTTTAGTTTTTTTCACAAGCACGCGAGGTGCTTGCACCTCGCGCAACACGCAAATACTAAACCCCCCCATCTCCCCCCATCACCTCCCACATTTTTTTTTTTTTCACAAGCACGCGAGGTGCTTGCACCTCGCGCAACACAAAAATACTAGTTCTATTATATAAAGCTAAATTACCACTGACTGACTGACTGACTGACTGACTGACTCACTCACTCACTCATTGACATAATTGTTCTCCCAGATGGTGGATGGGGAGGTGGGTATATTTTGACAGATTCGTTTTTTTCAGATTCATTTAGAGGGGCAATGCTTTAGTCGAAATACTTGTGCAACCCCCCCCCCCCATCACCCCCCCCTCTTTTTTTTTTCACAAGCACGCGAGGTGCTTGCACCTCGCGCAACACGCAAATACTAGTCATATTATATAAAGCTAAATTACCACTCACTGACTGACTGACTCACTCATTGACATAATTGTTCTCCCAGATGGTGGATGGGGAGGTGGGTATATTTTGACAGATTCGTAAACAAGTAACTCTCAAACCTACGGGAAAAGTGCCAAACCTCCCCTTTTCCTCCTCCTTCTCCCCCCCCCCCCCCCCCTATCGTATCTCGGAAACTATGAGACCCGTATTTTTTTCTTCTTACGGATTCGTATAGAGGAGGCTCGGTCAATTAAAAACCATTTTTCAAAGTCCCCCCCCCCCCCGCCCCCCTTCTCCCCCCCTTTAGGCGGATCTCGGAATCTAAGAGACTTGTAACATTTTTTTTTCAGATTCATTTAGAGGGGCAATGCTTTAGTCAAAATACTTCTGCAACCCCCCCCCCATTACTCCCCCCCACTTTTTTTTTATTTGTTTCACAAGCACGCGAGGTGCTTGCACCTCGCGCAACACGCAAATACTAAACCCCCCCCATCTCACCCATCACCCCCCCCCCATTCTTTTTTTTTCACAAGCACGCGAGGTGCTTGCACCTCGCGCAACACGCAAATACTTGATTTAGAGGGGCAATGCTTTATTTTTTTTCACAAGCACGCGAGGTGCTTGCACCTCGCGCAAGACGCAAATACTAGTTATTATATTATATTATATAAAGCTAAATTACCACTCACTGACTGACTGACTCACTCATTGACATAATTGTTCTCCCAGATGGTGGATGGGGAGGTGGGTATATTTTGACAGATTCGTAAACAAGTAACTCTCAAACCTACGGGAAAAGTGCCAAACCTCCCCTTTTCACCCCCCTTCTCCCCCCTCCCTATCGTATCTCGGAAACTACGAGACCCGTATTTTTTGTTTTTTACGGATTCGTATAGAGGAGGCTCGGTAAAGTAAAAACCATTTTTCAAAGTCCCCCCCCCGCCCCCCTTCTCCCCCCCTTTAGGCGGATCTCGGAATCTAAGAGACTTGGAACATTTTTTTTTTCAGATTCATTTAGAGGGGCAATGCTTTAGTCGAAATACTTGTGCAACCCCCCCCCCCATCACCCCGCCCCCTCTTTTTATTTTTTTTTTATTTTCACAAGCTCGCGAGGTGCTTG
This sequence comes from Tholera decimalis, assembly GCA_943138885.2. Taxonomy (NCBI): domain Eukaryota; kingdom Metazoa; phylum Arthropoda; class Insecta; order Lepidoptera; family Noctuidae; genus Tholera; species Tholera decimalis. Next base: position 23,084,920 of record OW964562.2, read on the forward strand.
CACCTCGCGCAACACGCAAATACCAATTTCTTTTTTCACAAGCACGCGAGGTGCTTGCACCTCGCGCAACACGCAAATACTAAACCCCCTATGTCCCCCCATCACCCCCCCCCCCCTTTTTTTATTTCACAAGCACGCGAGGTGCTTGCACCTCGCGCAACACGCAAATACTAAACCCCCCCTATCTCCCCCCATCACCCCCCCCCCCACATTTTTTTTTTCACAAGCACGCGAGGTGCTTGCACCTCGCGCAACACGCAAATACTAGTTATACTATATAAAGCTAAATTACCACTCACTGACTCACTGACAGAATTGTTCTCCCAGATGGTGGATGGGGAGGTGGGTATATTTTGACAGATTCGTAAACAAGTAACTCTCAAACCTACGGGAAAAGTGCCAAACCCCCCCTTTTCCCCCCCCTTCTCCCCCCCCCCTATCGTATCTCGGAAACTACGAGACCCGTATTTTTTCTTTTTACGGATTCGTATAGAGGAGGCTCGGTAAAGTAAAAACCATTTTTCAAAGTCCCCCCTCCCCGCCCCCCTTCTCCCCCCCTTTAGGCGGATCTCGGAATCTAAGAGACTTGGAACATTTTTTTTTTCAGATTCATTTAGAGGGGCAATGCTTAAGTCGAAATACTTGTGCAACCCCCCCCCATCACCCCCCCCCCCTCTTTTTTTTTTTATTTTTTTTTCACAAGCTCGCGAGGTGCTTGCACCTCGCGCAACACGCAAATACTAAACCCCTCCATCAACCCCCGCCTTTTTTTTTTTTTTTTCACAAGCACGCGAGTTGCTTGCACCTCGCGCAACACGCAAATACTAGTTATATTATATAAAGCTAGATTACCACTCACTCACTGACATAATTGTTCTCCCAGATGGTGGATGGGGAGGTGGGTATATTTTGGCAGATTCGTAAACAAGTAACTCTCAAACCTACGGGAAAAGTGCCAAACCTCCCCTTTTCACCCCCCTTCTCACCCCTCCCTATCGTATCTCGGAAACTACGAGACCGGTATTTTTTTCTTTTTACGGATTCGTATAGAAGAGGCTCGGTAAAGTAAAAACCATTTTTCAAAGTCCCCCCCCCCGCCCCCCTTCTCCCCCCCTTTAGGCGGATCTCGGAATCTAAGAGACTTGGAACATTTTTTTTTTCAGATTCATTTAGAGGGGCAATGCTTTAGTCGAAATACTTGTGCAACCCCCCCCCCCCATCACCCCCCCCACTTTTTTTTTTCACAAGCACGCGAGGTGCTTGCGACTCGCGCAACACGCAAATACTAGTCATATTATATAAAGCTAAATTACCACTCACTGACTGACTGACTCACTCATTGACATAATTGTTCTCCCAGATGGTGGATGGGGAGGTGGGTATATTTTGACAGATTCGTAAACAAGTAACTCTCAAACCTACGGGAAAAGTGCCAAACCTCCCCTTTTCCCCCCCCTTCCCCCCGCTATCGTATCTCGGAAACTACGAGACCCGTATTTTTTTCTTTTTACGGATTCGTATAGAGGAGGCTCGGTAAAGTAAAAACCATTTTTCAAAGTCCCCCCCCCCCGCCCCCCTTCTCCCCCCCTTTAGGCGGATCTCGGAATCTAAGAGACTTGGAACATTTTTTTTTTCAGATTCATTTAGAGGGGCAATGCTTTAGTCGAAATACTTGTGCAACCCCCCCCCCCCCCATCACCCCCCCCTCTTTTTTTTTTCACAAGCACGCGAGGTGCTTGCACCTCGCGCAACACGCAAATACTAGTCATATTATATAAAGCTAAATTACCACTCACTGACTGACTGACCTCACTCATTGACATAATTGTTCTCCCAGATGGTGGATGGGGAGGTGGGTATATTTTGACAGATTCGTAAACAAGTAACTCTCAAACCTACGGGAAAAGTGCCAAACCTCCCCTTTTCCCCCCCCTTCTCCCCCCCCCCCCTATCGTATCTCGGAAACTACGAGACCCGTATTTTTTTATTTTTACGGATTCGTATAGAGGACGCTCGGTGAAGTAAAAACCATTTTTCAAAGTCCCGCCCCCCGCCCCCCTTCTCCGCCCCTTTAGGCGGATCTCGGAATCTAAGAGACTTGTAACATTTTTTTTTTCAGATTCATTTAGAGGGGCAATGCTTTAGTTAAAATACTTCTGCAACCCCCCCCCCCCCATTACCCTCTTCCAAATTTTTTTTTTTTTTTTTTCACAAGCACGCGATGTAGTTGCACCTCGCGCAACACGCAAATACTTTTTTTTTTAACAAGCACGCAAATACTAGTTATTATTATATATATATTATATATATTATATTATATAAAGCTAAATTACCACTGACTGACTGACTGACTGACTGACTCACTCATTGACATAATTGTTCTCCCAGATGGTGGATGGGGAGGTGGGTATATTTTGACAGTAGACAAGTAACTCTCAAACCTACGGGAAAAGTGCCAAACCTCCCCTTTTTCCCCCCCCTTCTCCCCCCCCTATCGTATCTCGGAAACTACGAGACCCGTATTTTTTGTTTTTTACGGATTCGTATAGAGGAGGCTCGGTAAAGTAAAAACCATTTTTCAAAGTCCGCCCCCCCGCCCCCCTTCTCCCCCCATTTAGGCGGATCTCGGAATCTAAGAGACTTGGAACATTTTTTTTTTCAGATTCATTTAGAGGGGCAATGCTTTAGTCGAAATACTTGTGTAACCCCCCCCCCATCACCCCCCCCCTCTTTTTTTTTTTTTTTTTTTTCGCAAGCACGCGAGGTGCTTGCACCTCGCGCAACACGCAAATACTTGATTTAGAGGGGCAATGCTTTAGTTTTTTTCACAAGCACGCGAGGTGCTTGCACCTCGCGCAACACGCAAATACTAGTTATACTATATAAAGCTAAATTACCACTCACTCACTCACTGACTCACTGACATAATTGTTCTCCCAGATGGTGGATGGGGAGGTGGGTATATTTTGACAGATTCATAAACAAGTAACTCTCAAACCTACGGGAAAAGTGCCAAACATCCCCTTTCCCCCCCCTTCTCACCCCCCCCTATCGTATCTCGGAAACTACGAGACCCGTATTTTTTGTTTTTTACGGATTCGTATAGAGGAGGCTCGGTAAAGTAAAAACCATTTTTCAAAGTCCCCCCCCCCGCCCCCCTTCTCCCCCCCTTTAGGCGGATCTCGGAATCTAAGAGACTTGGAACATTTTTTTTTTCAGATTCATTTAGAGGGGCAATGCTTTAGTCGAAATACTTGTGCAACCCATCATCCCGCCCCCTCTTTTTTTTTTTTTTTTATTTTCACAAGCTCGCGAGGTGCTTGCACCTCGCGCAACACGCAAATACCAATTTCTTTTTTCACAAGCACGCGAGGTGCTTGCACCTCGCGCAACACGCAAATACTAAACCCCCTATGTCCCCCCATCACCCCCCCCCCCTTTTTTTATTTCACAAGCACGCGAGGTGCTTGCACCTCGCGCAACACGCAAATACTAAACCCCCCCTATCTCCCCCCATCACCCCCCCCCCACTTTTTTTTTTTCACAAGCACGCGAGGTGCTTGCACCTCGCGCAACACGCAAATACTAGTTATACTATATAAAGCTAAATTACCACTCACTCACTGACATAATTGTTCTCCCAGATGGTGGATGGGGAGGTGGGTATATTTTGGCAGATTCGTAAACAAGTAACTCTCAAACCTACGGGAAAAGTGCCAAACCTCCCCTTTTCACCCCCCTTCTCACCCCCCCCCCTATCGTATCTCGGAAACTACGAGACCCGTATTTTTTTCTTTTTACGGATTCGTATAGAGGAGGCTCGGTAAAGTAAAAACCATTTTTCAAAGTCCCCCCCCCGCCCCCCTTCTCCCCCCCTTTAGGCGGATCTCGGAATCTAAGAGACTTGGAACATTTTTTTTTTTCAGATTCATTTAGAGGGGCAATGCTTTAGTCGAAATACTTGTGCAACCCCCCCCCCATCACCCCCCCCCCCCACTTTTTTTTTTTTTTTTTTCACAAGCACGCGAGGTGCTTGCACCTCGCGCAACACGCAAATACTAAACACCCCCATCTCCCCCCATGACCCCCCCCCCTTTTTTTTCACAAGCACGCGAGGTGCTTGCACCTCGCGCAACACGCAAATACTTGATTTAGGGGGGCAATGCTTTAGTTTTTTTCACAAGCACGCGAGGTGCTTGCACCTCGCGCAACACGCAAATACTAAACCCCCCCCCCCCCTTTCCCCCCCATCACCCCCACCCCACTTTTTTTTTTCACAAGCACGCGAGGTGCTTGCACCTCGCGCAACACGCAAATACTAGTTATACTATGTAAAGCTAAATTACCACTCACTGACTGACTGACTGACTCACTCATTGACATAATTGTTCTCCCAGATGGTGGATGGGGAGGTGGGTATATTTTGACAGATTCGTAAACAAGTAACTCTCAAACCTACGGGAAAAGTGCCAAACCTCCCCTTTTCCTCCTCCTTCTCCCCCCCCCCCCCCCCTATCGTATCTCGGAAACTATGAGACCCGTATTTTTTTCTTCTTACGGATTCGTATAGAGGAGGCTCGGTCAATTAAAAACCATTTTTCAAAGTCCCCCCCCCCCCCCCCCGCCCCCCTTCTCCCCCCCTTTAGGCGGATCTCGGAATCTAAGAGACTTGTAACATTTTTTTTTTCAGATTCATTTAGAGGGGCAATGCTTTAGTCAAAATACTTCTGCAACCCCCCCCCCATTACTCCCCCCCACTTTTTTTTTATTTGTTTCACAAGCACGCGAGGTGCTTGCACCTCGCGCAACACGCAAATACTAAACCCCCCCCATCTCACCCATCACCCCCCCCCCATTCTTTTTTTTTCACAAGCACGCGAGGTGCTTGCACCTCGCGCAACACGCAAATACTCTATTTAGAGGGGCAATGCTTTTTTTTTTTTCACAAGCACGCGAGGTGCTTGCACCTCGCGCAAGACGCAAATACTAGTTATTATATTATATTATATAAAGCTAAATTACCACTCACTGACTGACTGACTCACTCATTGACATAATTGTTCTCCCAGATGGTGGATGGGGAGGTGGGTATATTTTGACAGATTCGTAAACAAGTAACTCTCAAACCTACGGGAAAAGTGCCAAACCTCCCCTTTTCACCCCCCTTCTCCCCCCTCCCTATCGTATCTCGGAAACTACGAGACCCGTATTTTTTGTTTTTTTACGGATTCGTATAGAGGAGGCTCGGTAAAGTAAAAACCATTTTTCAAAGTCCCCCCCCCCCCCGCCCCCCTTCTCCCCCCCTTTAGGCGGATCTCGGAATCTAAGAGACTTGGAACATTTTTTTTTTCAGATTCATTTAGAGGGGCAATGCTTTAGTCGAAATACTTGTGCAACCCCCCCCCCATCACCCCGCCCCTCTCTTTTTTTTTTTTTTTATTTTCACAAGCTCGCGAGGTGCTTGCACCTCGCGCAACACGCAAATACCAATTTCTTTTTTCACAAGCACGCGAGGTGCTTGCACCTCGCGCAACACGCAAATACTAAACCCCCTATGTCCCCCCATCACCCCCCCCCCCTTTTTTTATTTCACAAGCACGCGAGGTGCTTGCACCTCGCGCAACACGCAAATACTAAACCCCCCCTATCTCCCCCCATCACCCCCCCCCCACTTTTTTTTTTTCACAAGCACGCGAGGTGCTTGCACCTCGCGCAACACGCAAATACTAGTTATACTATATAAAGCTAAATTACCACTCACTGACTCACTGACAGAATTGTTCTCCCAGATGGTGGATGGGGAGGTGGGTATATTTTGACAGATTCGTAAACAAGTAACTCTCAAACCTACGGGAAAAGTGCCAAACCCCCCCTTTTCCCCCCCCTTCTCCCCCCCCCCTATCGTATCTCGGAAACTACGAGACCCGTATTTTTTCTTTTTACGGATTCGTATAGAGGAGGCTCGGTAAAGTAAAAACCATTTTTCAAAGTCCCCCCTCCCCGCCCCCCTTCTCCCCCCCTTTAGGCGGATCTCGGAATCTAAGAGACTTGGAACATTTTTTTTTTCAGATTCATTTAGAGGGGCAATGCTTAAGTCGAAATACTTGTGCAACCCCCCCCCCATCACCCCCCCCCCCCCCTCTTTTTTTTTATTTTTTTTTCACAAGCTCGCGAGGTGCTTGCACCTCGCGCAACACGCAAATACTAAACCCCTCCATCAACCCCCGCCTTTTTTTTTTTTTTTTTCACAAGCACGCGAGTTGCTTGCACCTCGCGCAACACGCAAATACTAGTTATATTATATAAAGCTAGATTACCACTCACTCACTGACATAATTGTTCTCCCAGATGGTGGATGGGGAGGTGGGTATATTTTGGCAGATTCGTAAACAAGTAACTCTCAAACCTACGGGAAAAGTGCCAAACCTCCCCTTTTCACCCCCCTTCTCACCCCTCCCTATCGTATCTCGGAAACTACGAGACCGGTATTTTTTTCTTTTTACGGATTCGTATAGAAGAGGCTCGGTAAAGTAAAAACCATTTTTCAAAGTCCCCCCCCCCGCCCCCCTTCTCCCCCCCTTTAGGCGGATCTCGGAATCTAAGAGACTTGGAACATTTTTTTTTTCAGATTCATTTAGAGGGGCAATGCTTTAGTCGAAATACTTGTGCAACCCCCCCCCCCCATCACCCCCCCCACTTTTTTTTTTCACAAGCACGCGAGGTGCTTGCGACTCGCGCAACACGCAAATACTAGTCATATTATATAAAGCTAAATTACCACTCACTGACTGACTGACTCACTCATTGACATAATTGTTCTCCCAGATGGTGGATGGGGAGGTGGGTATATTTTGACAGATTCGTAAACAAGTAACTCTCAAACCTACGGGAAAAGTGCCAAACCTCCCCTTTTCCCCCCCCTTCTCCCCCCGCTATCGTATCTCGGAAACTACGAGACCCGTATTTTTTTCTTTTTACGGATTCGTATAGAGGAGGCTCGGTAAAGTAAAAACCATTTTTCAAAGTCCCCCCCCCCGCCCCCCTTCTCCCCCCCTTTAGGCGGATCTCGGAATCTAAGAGACTTGGAACATTTTTTTTTTCAGATTCATTTAGAGGGGCAATGCTTTAGTCGAAATACTTGTGCAACCCCCCCCCCCCCATCACCCCCCCCTCTTGTTTTTTTCACAAGCACGCGAGGTGCTTGCACCTCGCGCAACACGCAAATACTAGTCATATTATATAAAGCTAAATTACCACTCACTGACTGACTGACTCACTCATTGACATAATTGTTCTCCCAGATGGTGGATGGGGAGGTGGGTATATTTTGACAGATTCGTAAACAAGTAACTCTCAAACCTACGGGAAAAGTGCCAAACCTCCCCTTTTCCCCCCCCTTCTCCCCCCCCCCTATCGTATCTCGGAAACTACGAGACCCGTATTTTTTTCTTTTTACGGATTCGTATAGAGGAGGCTCGGTAAAGTAAAAACCATTTTTCAAAGTCCCCCCCCCGCCCCCTTTCTCCCCCCCTTTAGGCGGATCTCGGAATCTAAGAGACTTGGAACATTTTTTTTTTTCAGATTCAGTTAGAGGGGCAATGCTTTAGTCGAAATACTTGTGCAACCCCCCCCCCCATCACCCCCACTTTTTTTTTTTTTTTTTTTCACAAGCACGCGAGGTGCTTGCACCTCGCGCAACACGCAAATACTAAACACCCCCATCTCCCCCCATGACCCCCCCCCCTTTTTTTTCACAAGCACGCGAGGTGCTTGCACCTCGCGCAACACGCAAATACTTGATTTAGGGGGGCAATGCTTTAGTTTTTTTCACAAGCACGCGAGGTGCTTGCACCTCGCGCTACACGCAAATACTAAACCCCCCCCCCCATTTTTTTTTTTTTCACAAGCACGCGAGGTGCTTGCACCTCGCGCAACACGCAAATACTAAACCCCCCCCCCCCCCTTTCCCCCCCATCACCCCCACCCCACTTTTTTTTTTCACAAGCACGCGAGGTGCTTGCACCTCGCGCAACACGCAAATACTAGTTATACTATGTAAAGCTAAATTACCACTCACTGACTGACTGACTGACTCACTCATTGACATAATTGTTCTCCCAGATGGTGGATGGGGAGGTGGGTATATTTTGACAGATTCGTAAACAAGTAACTCTCAAACCTACGGGAAAAGTGCCAAACCTCCCCTTTTCCTCCTCCTTCTCCCCCCCCCCCCCCCCTATCGTATCTCGGAAACTATGAGACCCGTATTTTTTTCTTCTTACGGATTCGTATAGAGGAGGCTCGGGTCAATTAAAAACCATTTTTCAAAGCCCCCCCCCCCCCCCCGCCCCCCTTCTCCCCCCCTTTAGGCGGATCTCGGAATCTAAGAGACTTGTAACATTTTTTTTTTCAGATTCATTTAGAGGGGCAATGCTTTAGTCAAAATACTTCTGCAACCCCCCCCCCCATTACTCCCCCCCACTTTTTTTTTATTTGTGTCACAAGCACGCGAGGTGCTTGCACCTCGCGCAACACGCAAATACTAAACCCCCCCCATCTCACCCATCACCCCCCCCCCATTCTTTTTTTTTCACAAGCACGCGAGGTGCTTGCACCTCGCGCAACACGCAAATACTTGATTTAGAGGGGCAATGCTTTATTTTTTTTCACAAGCACGCGAGGTGCTTGCACCTCGCGCAAGACGCAAATACTAGTTATTATATTATATTATATAAAGCTAAATTACCACTCACTGACTGACTGACTCACTCATTGACATAATTGTTCTCCCAGATGGTGGATGGGGAGGTGGGTATATTTTGACAGATTCGTAAACAAGTAACTCTCAAACCTACGGGAAAAGTGCCAAACCTCCCCTTTTCACCCCCCTTCTCCCCCCTCCCTATCGTATCTCGGAAACTACGAGACCCGTATTTTTTGTTTTTTACGGATTCGTATAGAGGAGGCTCGGTAAAGTAAAAACCATTTTTCAAAGTCCCCCCCCCCCGCCCCCCTTCTCCCCCCCTTTAGGCGGATCTCGGAATCTAAGAGACTTGGAACATTTTTTTTTTCAGATTCATTTAGAGGGGCAATGCTTTAGTCGAAATACTTGTGCAACCCCCCCCCCCATCACCCCGCCCCCTCTTTTTTTTTTTTTTTTATTTTCACAAGCTCGCGAGGTGCTTGCACCTCGCGCAACACGCAAATACCAATTTCTTTTTTCACAAGCACGCGAGGTGCTTGCACCTCGCGCAACACGCAAATACTAAACCCCCTATGTCCCCCCATCACCCCCCCCCCCTTTTTTTATTTCACAAGCACGCGAGGTGCTTGCACCTCGCGCAACACGCAAATACTAAACCCCCCCTATCTCCCCCCATCACCCCCCCCCCACTTTTTTTTTTTCACAAGCACGCGAGGTGCTTGCACCTCGCGCAACACGCAAATACTAGTTATACTATATAAAGCTAAATTACCACTCACTGACTCACTGACAGAATTGTTCTCCCAGATGGTGGATGGGGAGGTGGGTATATTTTGACAGATTCGTAAACAAGTAACTCTCAAACCTACGGGAAAAGTGCCAAACCCCCCCTTTTCCCCCCCCTTCTCCCCCCCCCCCTATCGTATCTCAGAAACTACGAGACCCGTATTTTTTCTTTTTACGGATTCGTATAGAGGAGGCTCGGTAAAGTAAAAACCATTTTTCAAAGTCCCCCCTCCCCGCCCCCCTTCTCCCCCCCTTTAGGCGGATCTCGGAATCTAAGAGACTTGGAACATTTTTTTTTTCAGATTCATTTAGAGGGGCAATGCTTAAGTCGAAATACTTGTGCAACCCCCCCCCATCACCCCCCCCCCTCTTTTTTTTTTTATTTTTTTTTCACAAGCTCGCGAGGTGCTTGCACCTCGCGCAACACGCAAATACTAAACCCCTCCATCAACCCCCGCCTTTTTTTTTTTTTTTTTCACAAGCACGCGAGTTGCTTGCACCTCGCGCAACACGCAAATACTAGTTATATTATATAAAGCTAAATTACCACTCACTGACTCACTGACATAATTGTTCTCCCAGATGGTGGATGGGGAGGTGGGTATATTTTGACAGATTCGTAAACAAGTAACTCTGAAACCTACGGGAAAAGTGCCAAACCTCCCCTTTTCCCCCCCCTTCTCCCCCCTCCCTATCGTATCTCGGAAACTACGAGACCCGTATTTTTTTTTTTTACGGATTCGTATAGAGGAGGCTCGGTAAAGTAAAAACCATTTTTCAAAGTCCCCCCCCCGCCCCCCTTCTCCCCTCCCTTTAGGCGGATCTCGGAATCTAAGAGACTTGGAACATTTTTTTTTTCAGATTCATTTAGAGGGGCAATGCTTTAGTCGAAATACTTGTGCAACCCCCCCCCCCATCACCCCCCCCTCTTTTTTTTTTTTTTTTCACAAGCACGCGAGGTGCTTGCACCTCGCGCAACACCCAAATACTAAACCGCCCCCATCTCCCCCATTTTTTTTTTTCACAAGCACGCGAGGTGCTTGCACCTCGCGCAACACGCAAATACTTGATTTAGAGGGGCAATGCTTTAGTTTTTTTCACAAGCACGCGAGGTGCTTGCACCTCGCGCAACACGCAAATACTAAACCCCCCCATCTCCCCCTATCACCCCCCATTTTTTTTTTCACAAGCACGCGAGGTGCTTGCACCTCGCGCAACACGCAAATATTAAACCCCCCCATCTCCCCCCATCACCCCCCCCCCACTTTTTTTTTTTCACAAGCACGCGAGGTGCTTGCACCTCGCGCAACACGCAAATACTAAACCCCCCCATCACCACCCCCCCATTTTTTTTTTTCTTTTCACAAGCACGCGAGGTGCTTGCACCTCGCGCAACACGCAAATACAAAACCCCCCCCATCACCCCCCACCATTTTTTTTTTTCACAAGCACGTGACGTGCTTGCACCTCGCGCAACACGCAAATACTAAACCCCCCCATCACCCCCCCCTTTTTTTTTATTTCACAAGCACGCGAGGTGCTTGCACCTCGCGCAACACGCAAATACTAGTATATAATAAAGCTAGATTACCACTCACTCACTGACATAATTGTTCTCCCAGATGGTGGATGGGGACCCCCTTCTCCCCCCCTTTAGGCGGATCTCGGAATCTAAGAGACTTGGAACATTTTTTTTTTCAGATTCATTTAGAGGGGCAATGCTTTAGTCGAAATAATTGTGCAACCCCCCCCCCCCATTTCCCCCCCCCTTTTTTTTTCACAAGCACGCGAGGTGCTTGCACCTCGCGCAACACGCAAATACTAAACCCCCCCATCACCCCCCCCCCCCTTTTTTTTTTTTTTTTTTTTCACAAGCACGCGAGGTGCTTGCACCTCGCGCAACACGCAAATACTAGTTATATTATATAAAGCTAGATTACCACTCACTCACTGACATAATTGTTCTCCCAGATGGTGGATGGGGAGGTGGGTATATTTTGGCAGATTCGTAAACAAGTAACTCTCAAACCTACGGGAAAAGTGCCAAACCTCCCCTTTTCACCCCCCCTTCTCACCCCTCCCTATCGTATCTCGGAAACTACGAGACCGGTATTTTTTTCTTTTTACGGATTCGTATAGAAGAGGCTCGGTAAAGTAAAAACCATTTTTCAAAGTCCCCCCCCCCGCCCCCCTTCTCCCCCCCTTTAGGCGGATCTCGGAATCTAAGAGACTTGGAACATTTTTTTTTTCAGATTCATTTAGAGGGGCAATGCTTTAGTCGAAATACTTGTGCAACCCCCCCCCCCATCACCCCCCCCCACTTTTTTTTTTCACAAGCACGCGAGGTGCTTGCGACTCGCGCAACACGCAAATACTAGTCATATTATATAAAGCTAAATTACCACTCACTGACTGACTGACTCACTCATTGACATAATTGTTCTCCCAGATGGTGGATGGGGAGGTGGGTATATTTTGACAGATTCGTAAACAAGTAACTCTCAAACCTACGGGAAAAGTGCCAAACCTCCCCTTTTCCCCCCCCTTCTCCCCCCGCTATCGTATCTCGGAAACTACGAGACCCGTATTTTTTTCTTTTTACGGATTCGTATAGAGGAGGCTCGGTAAAGTAAAAACCATTTTTCAAAGTCCCCCCCCCCGCCCCCCTTCTCCCCCCTTTAGGCGGATCTCGGAATCTAAGAGACTTGGAACATTTTTTTTTTCAGATTCATTTAGAGGGGCAATGCTTTAGTCGAAATAATTGTGCACCCCCCCCATTCCCCCCCCCATTTCCCCCCACCCATTTCCCCCCCCCCCCTTTTTTTTTTTTTTTTTCACAAGCACGCGAGGTTCTTGCACCTCGCGCAACACGCAAATACTAAACCCCGCCCCCATCACCCCCGCCCCCCTCACTTTTTTTTTTTTCACAAGCACGCGAGGTGCTTGCACCTCGCGCAACACGCAAATACTAAACCCCCCCATCTCCCCCCCCCCTTTTTTTATCACAAGCACGCGAGGTGCTTGCACCTCGCGCAACACGCAAATACTAAACCCTCCCCATCTCACCCATCACCCCCCCCCCATTCTTTTTTTTTCACAAGCACGCGAGGTGCTTGCACCTCGCGCAACACGCAAATACTTGATTTAGAGGGGCAATGCTTTATTTTTTTTCACAAGCACGCGAGGTGCTTGCACCTCGCGCAACACGCAAATACTAGTTATACTATATAAAGCTAAATTACCACTCACTCACTGACTCACTGACATAATTGTTCTCCTAGATGGTGGATGGGGAGGTGGGTATATTTTGACAGATTCGTTAACAAGTAACTCTCAAACCTACGGGAAAAGTGCCAAACCTCCCCTTTTCACCCCCCTTCTCCCCCCTCCCTATCGTATCTCGGAAACTACGAGACCCGTATTTTTTGTTTTTTACGGATTCGTATAGAGGAGGCTCGGTAAAGTAACAACCATTTTTCAAAGTCCCCCCCCCCCCGCCCCCCTTCTCCCCCCCTTTAGGCGGATCTCGGAATCTAAGAGACTTGGAACATTTTTTTTTTCAGATTCATTTAGAGGGGCAATGCTTTAGTCGAAATCCTTGTGCAACCCCCCCCCCATCACCCCCCCCCCCTCATTTTTTTTTTTTTTTTCACAAGCTCGCGAGGTGCTTGCACCTCGCGCAACACGCAAATACCAATTTCTTTTTTCACAAGCACGCGAGGTGCTTGCACCTCGCGCAACACGCAAATACTTGATTTAGAGGGGCAATGCTTTAGTTTTTTTCACAAGCACGCGAGGTGCTTGCACCTCGCGCAACACGCAAATACTAGTTATATTATATAAAGCTAGATTACCACTCACTCACTGACATAATTGTTCTCCCAGATGGTGGATAGGGAGGTGGGTATATTTTGGCAGATTCGTAAACAAGTAACTCTCAAACCTACGGGAAAAGTGCCAAACCTCCCCTTTTCACCCCCCTTCTCACCCCTCCCTATCGTATCTCGGAAACTACGAGACCGGTATTTTTTTCTTTTTACGGATTCGTATAGAGGAGGCTCGGTAAAGTAAAAACCATTTTTCAAAGTCCCCCCCCCGCCCCCTCTTCTCCCCCCC